>CM064517.1:10121465-10237592 GCA_032716605.1 Paralithodes platypus
CTCAAAGGGGAATGGTGGGGATATGTTTTTTTTTTTTTTTTTTTTTTTTTTTTTTTTTTTTTTTTTAAAGCTTGATGGAGGTCTAGGGATGAAACTATAAAATAATACATACATGAATATATCAACCAATGCATCCCCCTCCCCCCCTTTAAGGTAGGTGTGGTGATGGAAGCCTAAGGATGATATAGTAGTAGTGTTGATAGCAGTGATGGGAGTTTAGGGAGAGTGGAGACAGAAGTTGGTATTCAATGTTGATGGTCTATCCAGAGGTAATTAAAGCTTCATTTGTCAGAGATCTGCCTTTGTTGATTTTGAGAGCAATGCAAGTATACAGTTAAACTCATACATCGTGTTCCTCTTTGCAGATTTCTGTTAATACATCAAAAACGTTACCATATATTTTATACGAAGGCTCTGCTCTTTTTTCTTTTAACAATATAAATACCAAAAGTTGTTATTAAGGAGTTTAAATATGCCACTTTAAACTGACTACATGTAAAATACTCACAGAGAAGATTTATTATGCATAGACTTCGGCTATCAAACTATCATATTTTAAAGCTTTTTGCACATTACTAATACAAAACAAATACGAAGCAGAACAAACAAAAGAAATTACCAAAACCAAAAATAGTGTGTGAACATTATTAGGTAGGTTGTGATGATGTTGACCGAGGTGATGAAAATCATGGGTGTAGGTTAATGATGATAACAATACAAAAAACAATATCATATATGTATTAATGGCATATTGCCAAGGGTGACTAAAAATCCGTAGGAAAAAATAAAAAAAATAAAAAAAATATATAATATAACAGAAAAAAACAAAGCAAAATAAATGCAATTCGACAAAAGAAAAATGGAACAAAAATAATATAAAGGAAATGTTCATAAAGAAAATACTGAAAGTTAATAGAAAAAACAGCAGAAGTCCATGCAACACACACACACACACACACACACACACACACACACACACACACACACACACACACACACACACACACACACACACACACACACACACACACACACAAACACATCAATCACATTATATTATCATACCTAGGACCAAATACAAAGAATAGTCACTAGAATATATAGAACCAATATAATAATTCGAACTGCGACCAAAATAGATAGCAAGAAATCACAGTAAACCAAACAAATAACACTGTAAGTCGAAACAGAAGATAACAAGTGAAAAGCAACTAAAGCAAAAGCAAACATAAATCATATACAGAGAAAATAAAGTCTAAAGAAAGAAACTAAATGCAGCGTAAATAAAATAAAGTGTACAATAAAATTAAATAAAGAAAGGGCAAGGAAAGAAAAAAAAAAAACAGCGCAAAGAAAACAGAGAAAGTGTATAATTAAGAAAGTGTAAAAATATGAAAGTATAAAATTAAGAAAGTGGCAACACAAAACTAAATTAATTATAATAAAGCAACTTTAAAATTAAGAAAAAGTGAAGAGAAACTAAAGACAGCGTCAACAAATAAAGAAAGTGTAAAGAACAAAACACATTGCAAAACTAACACAAGAAACTGCAAAGAAACTAAAGACAGCAACAACAACATTGCAAAACTAACACAAGAAACTGCAAAGAAACTAAAGACAATGTCAAAAAATAAATACGTGCAAAGAAAGAAAATATAGAGTGTAAAATTAAGAAAATAAAACATAAAAAAGAAAGCTTAAAGAACAAAATCAAAGAGAGTGTAAAATTAAGAAAATAGATTGCATAGAAACAAAAGACAGCGTAAAGAAAATACAGAAAGTGTAAAATTAATATAAGAAAGTGCAAAGAAACTAAAGACCGTAAAGAAAATAAAGAAAGCGTAAAGAAAATAAAGAAAGTGTAAATGAAGAAAAGAAAGAGTGTAAATAAAACAAATAAAGACTGTAAATTAAGTAAACAAAGAAAGAAAATAAAGACAGAGTGAAGACAGAAATACCCGGAGAAAGCCGTCAGTAAAGAAAATAAAGAAAGCGTAAAGAAAATAAAGAAAGTGTAAATGAAGAAAATAAAGAAGTGTAAATGAAGAAAATAAAGAGTGTAAATAAAACAAATATAGACTGTAAATTAAGTAAACAAAGAAAGCAAATAAAGACAGAGTGAAGACAGAGATACCCGGAGAAAGCCGTCAGTAAAGTAAATAAAGAAAGCGTAAAGAAAATAACGACAGAGTAAATAAAGAAAATAAAGACAGTGTAAATGAAGAAAATAAAGACAGTGTAAATAGAGAAAATAAAGACAGTGTAAATAAAGAAAATAAAGACAGTGTAAATGAAGAAAAATACAGAAAATGAAGACAGAAATACCCGGAGAAAGCCGTCAGTAAAGAAAATAAAGAAAGTGTAAATAAAGAAAATAAAGACAGTGTAAATAAAGAAAATAAAGACAGTGTAAATAAAGAAAATAAAGACAGTACAAATAAAGAAAATCAAGACAGTGTAAACGAAGAAAATAAAGTAAGAATGAAGACAGAAATACCCGGAGAAGAAAGCCGTCAGACAAAGGGCTTGTTATCTTTCGAGCAGCGACGAATGGATCGAAATTCTCAGGAGGGGAGTTCTGTCTCTCGCTCTCTTTTTCTCTCACTCTCTTTTTTTCTCGCTCTCTTTTTCCATTGCTCTCTTACTATCGCTCTCGTTTTCTTTTTCTCTCGCTCTCTTTTTCTCTTGCTCTCTTTTTCTCTGGCTCTCTTTTTCTCTGGCTCCCTTTTTCTATCGCTCTCTTTTTCTCTCGCTCTCTTACTCTCTGGCTCTCTTTTTCTCTGGCTGTCTTTTTCTATCGCTCTCTTTTTCTATCGCTCTCTTTTTCTCTCACTCTTTTTCTCTTGCTCTCTTTTTCTCTCGCCCTCTTACTCTCTCCTTCCCTGGCCCTTTTCATTAATTTTATTTATTATAGTTTTTGATATAATAATTTTTTCCAATGTTCGAACATTTTACTTGTTTTCTTTAGTCTGCCCCCCGTAGACCCCCTGTAAACTATACAGTACGCACCCCCAAACCATCTTTCAAGCTATAATTTTTTTTTTCTTTTTCGGAAAAATGTCCTGGCCGGTTTCTCGAGATTGAATCCCTTAGCAACTGATTTATCGATAGTTAATGGAAGAATACGAAACTACTATGTCTCTGCATCAATATATTTCCAAGTTTTCCTAATTAATAACATACTTCACTACAAAACCTTCTATATAGTCGAGTAAATAAGGTGAGGACAGTGTCAGCTGACATGAAACAGACTATAGTGTGTGAGGTGTATGTGGCATGTTATCGGACTGTTGGAATGGCTGTGGTTGTGAGTGTTGTCTGCAACCAGTATTATCAGCTCGCCCATGATGATCAGGTGCAACTATATACATTTTGTTAATGTTCCTATCACGTATCAGTGTGTGTGTGGGTGTTTACGTGTGAGTGTTTTATGTATTTATGGGGACACTGACTGCTTTTTTGGCCTATAAATTCATTCATTCATAACTTCTTAGTTTCCTCACTAGACATCCCTTAAACTTAGAAAAACATCCCCTAGACCCCTCTCAAGATAAATTTGTAAATTTTTCGGTAAAAAAATGTCCCGGTCGAAGGCCGATTCCTCTTGCAATTACAGGTTTGCTATCGCTCGCCAGGAAAAAATCGACACCTAAATGGCACAATAGGTCTTAACATTTATAACGAAATGGGACGAAAGGTCTTAAAATCGCCAAACAAATGGGCCGAACGTCTAAAAATCTAATGGGACTAAACACTATGGAGAAAGGGGACCAGAAAAACGACCGTCTCCCCTTAAAGGGATGTTCGGGAATTAAATTCAATCTTATGCTTTATTGTTTAGCCAAAATGTGTGTATGTATCTAAAGTTTTTTTCATGACACAGCTTCACCTATAAATGTGCAACATACTTTTAATAACTGTATTATGTGTCTGTCCCGGATCTGGTTTGGCCACTCAATGATCAGGTACCTGAAACCCGGCAACAAACGCCGGAAGTTATTGAACTACCAGGGGAGCCGGAGGACGTTGATCTGTCCTCGGCTCAACAAGTGAACAATGAGGAAGAATCGGAAGAGAGCTCTCAGTCCTCTAGGGGGTCCCACAGTAAATGTGTGACTACTGATGAACTAAATGAGATCCTACATAGAGTTATGCGACAATATCATGTGCCTACTCCCCAAGGTCCTTCCACTAGTACCCCGGTAGCTTCCCCGATTGACTCTACGGTAGGGCCATTAGACCCTACCAACATTAAACCTCCCCGGACCTCTTTGCCTCCACTTAACGTAACTCCGGCGACCACCACGGCACGTGGCACGACAGTGCCTGCCTCCTTGACTACCTCTAATGTCCGTGCAATCACAGACATTACTCCTCCCCCTCTTGATAAACTCCCACAGAGGAGAGGCCCTATGCCTCTCCTATACGGGCCAGACTGTTCATGGGTTCCGGCTATAGCACAGAAACCACACATGGCACAACCAACCGTATCGGGGGAGCTTCCGGTCCCTAGTGAATGGACCATTGAGGTAAGTAAGAGCAAAAAGCTTAGGGCCAAGGATGTGGAAGGGAGATTATTGGATGTTACAATTAAGGCAATACCCAATGTATACAGCTGTGATTTTTTCGTGTACTCTGCTTCACCACAGTTGCCTCCTGCCTCAGCTGCACGACTCTTTGCGGACTGGTCACGATCTGACGGCGTAAATGACAGTAAGTCGCTTAACTTGCTGACACCGTAATTGGATATAATTCCGGTGCTCGATCTGCAGTTCTGCAGGTGGGGCAGGTAGGTGTAGGTCCATGGGTTGACTGGGAAATTGAGGCGCAACAATTCGCAGCCACCATTACCTCTAAATCCTCCCATCAGATCCCTCAAAAGAACCATTCATGGTTTTCTTTACCAATTAATAAGGCTGGAGGGGTGTTGCCGGCTTTGTTTGACTTCTTAGCGGCTCCCAAACTAGCACTATATGATTTGCAAGACCCCTTTTGTACTCCCCCTCCAGCCCACTTAGACAGAGATTTCAAATTACGCAATACAGCACGCAGACTGTTCTCTCAGTACCTCGTAAGTCGCCAAGTTGCCCAGTCACTCACGAGAACCATAACATCCATCTCTGATCAGAATGTGCGGAAGGCCACTGAATTGTCACGTCGGCTTCTGTAAAAAACTCTATACAGTCCTTAGGTGATATAAGAATAGCTATCATGGAGGCGGTCAGAGCACGCCAGGACTTGAGGGTATACATGGTAAAAAAGTTACCGGAAGATATTGGTCGCCGGGTAACACATTCCCCTGTATTAACTGCTTCACTACTTAACATAGATACATGGAGTGCAGTGTATAACATGGTAGACAGCTTAAAGCAGAATACCTCCCAGCCTAAGAAAGAGTCGTTCAAGAAACCATACTCTAAACCAAAAGGTGGGACTAAGCCGTCAAGCTTCTAGTGCTAAACAGTCCTTTCAGGACCCTAGGTCTCCCCAACAGCAGGGAGGTACTCAGCACAAGCAAAAGCAGGGTAAACAGTCAGGCAAGTGGGACAACAAAGGTAAGTCCCACAACAAGCCTCATCAGGGACCGACATCTGCCAAACCTAACCAGCCGTCTAACCCCACTCCACCACTACCAAAAAACTAGTCAGTCACACTCTCTCTCTCCCGGGGCCTATCCCAGGCGAGTTGGATCCGAGAGTAGTCCCGCCGAACAGACCCAGTACAGAAACTGGGTCGTTCCAGGCATGCCGCAGGGCCTGGCCCCGGCGAACTTGGGCCCGGACCAGGCTGAGAAATTAGTGTTGAGGATCTACTTGCCCCGGGCTAGTGACTTCTGAAACTTACTTGCCCTGACAGTTTTTACTTGCCCTGATATATTTTAAAGAATTTCACTCGTTAAGTACCACATACTATACAATCACAAACATGCCACCAGCTTCTATAAATTGCCTATTTTATCTCCACAGTACTTATTAAGTTTTGCATTACTAATGTTTTGGAAATAACACTTGTATTTTCTATGGCACGTTGATGGTAAAAACATTAAATATAAAAGGAGGACATTAAAGGTTTCCATTTAATAACCTAATTAAACCTCTCCCATTCCGGGATGCGAAGGTCTTTTCAATTTGAAGGTCTTTTCAATTTAAACGTTTGTTCTCCACTCTCCCTCCCCTTCTCTTCCTTGGAATACGGCAATACCACTTTATCCCCTCACTCCAATATAAAGTAGGTTATATTTAATTTTTCTTGATCTTATGAATATTCCTTTTACAGTTCCTTTGGTATGGCTTTGTTTTGTCACCACGTTCCAGTAACTCATTATCATATGGCTATGTGGCCTCCTCTGGGTACTGCCCTGCTCGACAGCTGGTGCCTACACTCTCTCCAATAACAGACTTCACGTCTATAGCCGTATTTAAATATATAAATTGGATAAGGCGAAAAACATATCTAGTAATAGGCAGCCTTAATCTGTCCCATATTTGTATTGAATCACATTACAAATTCATAGTTCATTATTGATGTATATTGGATAAGGCGAAAAACATTTCTAGGAACAGGTAGCCTTAGTCTATGTCATATTTTAATTGAATCACATTACAAATTCATACTTCATCATTGATGAATTACGGTTTACGGCTATACTGAATATGAAACCACACCACTGACTTTAGGAAGATTTGTTTGTCTGTTACAAAAAATCTGATAATTCGAACACGGATAATCCAAAAATCCCCATAGCCCGATTTTTTGAAGATAATAATTAATTACAATAAACTTGGGAAAAATAGAAAAAATCATCAAAATGCACGCCAATATCGACGAAGTGGAGACATGCTTAGGTGCAGACGATGCCAATATGCTACCCCCAACCAGCATTTATCGATTTACATTAATTATCGTATAACATATTGACCACAGACCAACAACTATGCCACCAACACCATCTACAAGCTTAACAAGTATCCCCAATTCAATTCAAGTTAGTAACATTACGAAATTCACGGTAAAGCAATAACAACACATCTTAGGCCATGTAATCATAGGATTTACACGGCAAAAATTTAGCCTAACTTGTGTCAATTTTCCTGTTTTTGTTATATTTATCTGTTTATTGAACTTGTTTATGTTATTGTATCCGATAAAAATCAATATTGACAGTATAGTATTCGACAACCGATCAGCTGTTTACTGTTTACTTAAGGGTCACCGCACACCGAGTAACGTTGGTTGGTTGGTTGGTTGCCGCAGCAATGATTTCGTACATACATTATATACCGGTATTTGAATAATTTGATATTATATGTTTACTATTATTTATTTTATTGAAGCGTTATGTAAGGCAGTATTACAAACAATTCACTTGTCTCCTGGGCAATTGCCGGGCAGACTTACGTTGAAAATCACTAGCCCGGCTACATGTCCAGGCCAGTCCGGGCTGCCGGGCTATACCTAATTTCCCAGCCTGGCCCGGACAGTGGTAAGCAAGGGCATCACTTGGCGGTGGCTCCGACGACCTCATTTGCGTCAAACTCAAGAGTTCAATCATGTTTCTTTAGAGGTGGAGTCACTTTTCCAAGAAATGATCGCCAAGCATGTCATTGTCCCGGTAGATCCAACTTGCCATGTTTTCACCTCCAGACTTTTTCTAGTGCCAAAGAGGGACAGTGTGCAGATGCAACCAGTAGTAGATCTCTTGTATCTGAACACACATATTCACAATTCACCCTTCAGGATGCTCACAGTGAATCAAATCAGGCTCACACTTCCGCCGCAAGGTTGGATGTGCTCCCTAGACCTGAAATACGCCTATTGGCATGTCCCCATAAACAAAAGGTTCCAAAAATTCCTCGCCTTGAGGATCAGGCAAAAGACTTACTTCTTTCAGAGTAACCCTCAACCCTTCGGGTTGAACCTGGCACCGAGAATTTTCACAAAGTTAGTCCGGCAAGTCCTGAAGCCATTGTTAGCTCAAGGGCAAGGTGATGTGGTACCTAGATGACTGGCTGGTAGTGGCAGAGTCAGAGAGTTTATGTCAGAGTCTTGTAAACCAAGTGATCAATCATGTGCAGACCCTAGGGTTCAAGGTCAACTTGGCAAAGTCTCTCCTTGTTCCCACACAGGAAATTCAGTGGATAGGGCTGGTCTGGGACACAGCCAATCTGACTCTCACTCAGAGTGTGGACAACCGCAACAAGTTTCGCAGGAAACTGTTCCGTTTTCTCCACAGTCTGAATACGACGAGGACGACATGGGAATCCCTGGTCGGTTCTCTCAATTGGATCCAATTAACTGTGAAGTTGGGCCAGCTGAAAGTAAAAAGATTAATCATGGAAGGCAACAAATTTTTCCCACTTTTGCCGGAGGGAAAGTTATGGGCCATTCCTCCGTTAATTCACAACTTACTGTCGGTCTGGGCAAGGACAGAAACATTGCACTCAATAATGACGTAGGTTTCTCCTCCACCTACGGTATGGGTAGATACAGATGCTTCAGGGACAATAGGCTGGGGATATTAGTCGAACCTAAGCCACCAGGGCCCAGGTCTTTGGTCCCAGGACAAGAACTTTCATATAAACCAACAGGAATTCTTAGTTCCACTGTTTTTCCTTCAAACTCACGGCTCTTCATTACAAGGGAAGTCAATTGCGTTTCGAATGGACAACTTGAATGCGGTGCACTGCATTCAAAAGCAAGGGTCAACAAGGTCTCCGAAGTTGCTGGAATTGTCAGAACAGATTTTTGCTCTAGCCGAATCACTGAGCATTCATCTACATGCATCTTACCTCCCGGGCGTAGCGAACGTCTGGGCAGACGCTCTGTCCTGGAGACAGAGCACCTCAGTAGAATGGGCACTCAGACAAAACATCTTCAACAAGACGATTGCAGAGCCATACAATCCACAAGTGGATCTATTTGCATCAGAAGGGAGCCACAGACTCCCTCTCTACCTAGCCCGCCGGGAAGTGACTTCGGCGGGGGGTCCCAACGCATTATCAGAGGACTGGAACAAATGGAATTCAATCTATCTTTTTCCGCCTCCAGACGCTTCACTCATATATCAAGTAGTTCACAAACTACGGGGTTACCAAGGCCTAGTCTCAATGATCGCGCCACTATGGCCGGCTCAGTTGTGGTACCACCAGTTGAAAACGTGGTGCGAGAACCCGGTGTCACTCCCGGTCTCGTCCTTCCACTTGGAAACAATTGGCAACCTAGAGACCTCGCTGACTTTTGCCTTATGGACATTCAAAATGCCAAATGGCTGACTCAATATGGTGAGAGTGTTACTAGTAAATTTCTTAATCAGTATACTATGTCCACCAGGAGACAATACCAATCACAATGGAAAACGTTCACAACCTGGATAGTGGAAACAGCGCAAACAGACGCCTCAGTGGCTTTGATTTTTAAATACTTAGATTATTTGTTTGAACATAAGCGCTTCTCAGTAGTTACACTAAAGATTCACTTGTCTGCCATTAGAAACCCCTTTTACGACCTCACTGGTCTATCCATACCGCAGGCAGAGGAGAAAGGGTTCATGAGGGCATGTTTCAAGCTACGCCCACCACCACGTCAGCTCATGCCTACCTGGTCGTTAGACAAGGCTTTGTCATTGCTTCATTCGCGCAAGTATAACCATGCGCCGGATTTTGATTCATTATTAAAGAAGGCTGTGTTCCTTATGGCTTTGGCGACAGGATACAGAGTATCTGAGCTGGCGGCGATGAGCAACGAACCTAACTGCCTCAGGTTTGGGAGACTGAACGAACACCTACAAATCGCTCCGTCTCCCACGTTCATTGCAAAGAATGAACATTGTAATCATGCATTCTCAGAATTTACAGTCCCGCCGCTTAAACGCGGACATACACATCACCTGTTGTGCCCAGTACAGGCTTTACTTAAGTTTATGAGGGTAGCACAACCTCAACAACCAGGCTTCCTATGGGTCAACCAAGCAGGTACTCGCATCACGAGATGGAAGTTGGCTTCTTTACTCGTAGACGTAATTAGGGAAAGTAATCCCGGCATAGTGGGCAGAGCCCATGATATAAGAAAGTGGGCCGTCTCTCTTAGATTCTTGCAAAATTATTCAATTGACGACATAGCTAACACAAAGTTGTGGGCTTCCAATCATTCTTTCTTCACGCGATACCTGTCGGTGGCTCTGGATAAACCAAAACTGACCTGTGTGGCATTGCGGAAGCGGGTCTAGTAGTCCATGTGCTATTAGTAAGTAAGTTCTAATCTTAAAGGTGAAAAGGAGGGGAGGGGGGTGCTAGAAAGCTCAAAGACCCCTAGAGCCCCTCCGCCGGATATTGTGATAAGTTCACGAGCTGTGATACTTAATAAGTCGAGCTGGTTCTACAGCTCAACAGTTTTACTTTTAATTTTGAAGATATCTATCATAGTTATAACTATATAGTATAAACAAAGTGTACAAACTTATATGAAATGTACAAATATTTTTAAGGCCAGAATATAATCCAAAGAATTATGGGTCTGTATCTGTTTGAACGGGAATAAGAATATGTCCTCAAACAATTATGATGGATCGCAAAGTGCAGATCCGGTCAAGTATAAGCAGAACTTCTTCGAAGTAACGCACTGCTTTCTTTTCTATTTTTATAACTATTCTATGTAAACAATAAAGACATAAATTGTTATACGGATTCTTTGTCTCTACCTAGGGTGATTTGTTAGTGGTTTTGATATTGTCACAAATGTCCCCCTCCAGTCTTAAGATATCAGGCATATCGTTAATGATGGAGGGGCCACTAATAAATTATAGGTTTGATTCCTGGAGGGAAGAAAGAAAACATAATATTTAGTAGGGGCCCCGTAATCATTGACGATGTAGGGCCCTCCCGTCCATCCCCTTCCCATTCGCTTGAGGTCTTGAGGTTACTCTTATTAAGTCAGTGAAGGAAGTATGGCGGCTCAGGGAGCAGCGTCAAGGAAGCCCGCACAAGAAATCCACGAGATGGAAAGCTGTAGTATAACAATTATTAAGAAAAAAAATATATATATATTTTACGAAGGTTTTTTCGTAGCGAGTACCCAATCATAAGACGATTCCATAAGAGAATAAGCGTTACCCTTATGAAGTGTACTCCGTTCTCCCCGCGACGGTCGATTCAAACTGGCTAGCCGTGGGCGCTTGAATGGAGGCTATTATATAGGCATATCTTCAATGATTACGGGGCCCCTACTAAATATTAGGTTTTCTTTTCTTCCCTCCGGGAATCAAACCTATAATTTGCCAGTGTATTTGCCAGCGTGTACGTTTTTGCCAGTGTGTACGTATTTGCCAGTGTATTTGCCAGCGTGTACGTATTTGCCAGCATGTATGTATTTGCTAGTGTATTTGCCAGCATGTACATATTTGTTAGTGTATTTGCCAGTGTGTACGTATTTACCAGTGTGTGTGTATTTGCCAGTGTATTTGCCAGTGTGTACGTATTTGCCAGTGTGTGCGTATTTGCCAGCATGTACGTATTTGCTAGTGTATTTGCCAGCGTGTACGTATTTGTCAGTGTATTTGCCAGTGTGTGCGTATTTGCCAGTGTGTACGTATTTGCCAGTGTGTACGTAATTGCCAGTGTATTTGGCAGTGTCTGCATATTTGCCAGTGTAGTTGCCAGTGTGTACGTATTTGCCAGTGTGTACGTATTTGTCAATGTATTTGCCAGTGTGTGCGTATTTGTCAGTGTACTTGCCAGTGTGTACGTATTTGCCAGTGTGTACGTAGTTGCCAGTGTATACGTAGTTGCCAGTGTATACGTATTTGCCAGTGTGTACGTATTTGCCAGTGTGTACGTATTTGCCAGCGTGTACGTTTGTATGTTATAGAGGCAATTTCAGGCAATTCATTTTTACCGGGTACTGTTCGATTTTCCATTTAGCTTGCCATGAGACCAAATATGTTTTCCAATTATTATCAAAGCCTGGTTTGGCGTTTACTCTCCAACACGTTATTTGCAACCCTCTATGGCCCCTTGTTTATGCTAGCCTATGCGTACCATCAAGTTAAGGTGGGTCACCGGCTTTTTTTTTATCTTTCTCTCCTTTTCTCTCTTTCCCTGGCTTGTATCCATTCGGTCCTATTCAGCCAACTGTTTTAAGATGTTTATCCTCATCAGGTGTCGATTTCTTCCTGGCGAGCGATAGCGAGCCAGCATTGTATGGAGAAATCCGGCTTTGCCGGAGACATTATTCTATCGAAAAATGTACAAATTAGCTTGTTGTCAAAACAAAAATATGTATATGCTGGCTCGCTACCGCTCACCAGGAAAATATTGACACCTGGATGGGGGTAAACGTCTTAAAACAGTAGGCTGAATGGGGCCGAATGGATACAAGCCAAAGAGAGAGGGAGAGAAAGAGAAAACAAGCGAGGTGGTCTCCCTTAAATGGTGTATTCTACGTGTAACGGCAGTCGTAGGTTCGTGTGTATATATATTAATTCTTCAGTGTCATAGTCCGAGTAGCAAAGTTTTATATATATACAAATGGATTATGACAGTTTTTACATTTGAAAACATCCCTCTTCATTTAACTGACTTTTTTAAACCCACATATATTTGTTTAACTACACTGATCTGTTATAGTTAAGGGGGCACTGACTGCTTGTTTGGCCTATACATTAATTCATTCATAAATTCTTAGTTTCCTCGCTAGACATTTCTCAAACTTAGAAAAACATCCCCTAGACCCCCCCTCAAGATAAATTTGTACATTTTTCGATAGAAAAATGTCTTGGCCGAAGGCCGGTTTCTCTTACAATTACAGATTCGCTTTCGCTCGCTAGGAAAAAATCGACACCTAAATGGCACGATAGGTCTTAAAATTTATAACGAAATGGGACGAAAGGTCTTAATCCTCGTCTAGCGGGGGGAGAGGGGTGGGGGCTATTTTGGGCATATTCAGGCCTTCCTGAATGATCAATCAAGTATCTGCATGAAGAGAAATTTATTTAGCAAAAAATTAGGTGCTACAAGCTTCAAAATGAGACCAGAACGAGCTACGTAGCACTCGTCGTTTTGATGCAGTGGTACCACCAACATGGGAATTTAGCGTATAGTGGCATATTTTGTCCAGCTACACTCACTACTGGCTACACTGCCCGCCTCTCGAGAACAGAGGGAGCGTGAGTCAGTGGGCGGCGGTAAGCCCTGGGTGTCGGCCGTGTGGCCTGCTGCTCTCCCGGCCATTTGCACTCGATTTTAACCCTTTAAAAACCTTAATAATGCTACTAACTTGCTGCTTTTTAGATACGGACTTAAGTCGGGCCCCGCTCTTTAAGTGTTAAAATCGCCAAACAAATGGGCCGAACGTCTAAAAATCTCAAAACTAATGGGACTAAACACGAGGGAGAAAGG
The DNA here is from genome assembly GCA_032716605.1 of Paralithodes platypus. NCBI lineage: Eukaryota > Metazoa > Arthropoda > Malacostraca > Decapoda > Lithodidae > Paralithodes > Paralithodes platypus. The sequence goes on from CM064517.1 coordinate 10,134,857, forward strand.
GGACCAGAAAAACGACCGTCTCCCCTTAAGCTGATACAAGATAAGGTAGAATATATTAGAACTAGAACAAATTGAGGCTACATTAAGGGGGGTGACCTGTTTTTGTTCTGTCCTTTTCTATCTGTCTCTGGCTTGTATCCATTCGGCCCCATTCAGCCAACTATCTTAAGACGTTTATCCCCATCTAGATGTCGATTTCTATCTTCCGGACGAGCGGATAGCGACAGCCAGCATTATATGAAGAAATCCGGCTTCGCCGGAGACATTTTTCTATCGAAAAATGTACAAATTTAGCCTGCTGTCAAACAAAAATAAAAAATATGCTGGCTCGCTACCGCTCACCAGTAAAATGTTTACACCCGGATGGGGATAAACATCTTAAAACAGTAGGCTGAATGGGGCCAAATGGATACAAGCCAGAGAAAGGTAGAAAAGGACAGAACAAAAACAGGTCACCCCCCTTAAGTAGACTTACGTTGATTTTGCAATACGTACGAATTGCCCCATATCCGTTGCATAAAAAAAACAAAATAGGGATCATAAGCAATCACTGCACGCCTATGATATATTTGGACACAACGTATTAACCTTTAGTGTCATTTGGATTGTTGATAACCTGATAGCAAGAATATTGATGGGTAGCCTACTCCTCGTGTATTGATGGGTAGCCTACTCCTCGTGTATTGATGGGTAGCCTACTCCTCGTGTATTGATGGGTAGCCTACTCCTCGTGTATTGATGGGTAGCCTACTCCTTGTGTATTGATGGGTAGCCTACTCCTCGTGTATTGATGGGTAGCCTACTCCTCGTGTATTGATGGGTAGCCTACTCCTCGTGTATTGGTGGGTAGCCTACTCCTCTTGTATTTGATGGGTAGCCTACTCCGTGTATTGATGGGTTAGCCTACTCCTCGTGTAATGATGGGTAGCCTACTCCTCGTGTATTGATGGGTAGCCTACTCCTCGTGTATTGATGGGTAGCCTACTCCTCGTGTATTGATGGGTAGCCTACTCCTCGTGTATTGATGGGTAGCCTACTCCTCGTGTATTGATGGGTAGCCTACTCCTCGTGTATTGATGGGTTTAGCGCCTACTCCTCGTGTATTGATGGGCAGCCTACTCCTCGTGTATTGATGGGCAGCCTACTCCTCGTGTATTGATGGGTAGCCTACTCCTCGTGTATTGATGGGTAGCCTATCCTGTTATTGATGGGTAGCCTACTCCTCGTGTATTGATGGGCAGCCTACTCCTCGTGTATGATGGGCAGCCTACTCCTCGTGTATCGTGTATTGATGGGTAGCCTACTCCTCGTGTATTGATGGGTAGCCTACTCCTCGTGTATTGATGGGTAGCCTACTCCTCGTGTATTGATGGGCAGCCTACTCCTCGTGTATTGATGGGCAGCCTACTCCTCGTGTATTGATGGGTAGCCTACTCCTCGTGTATTGATGGGCAGCCTACTCCTCCTGTATTAGGTATTTATGGCTTAATTGGCTTATTGATTTAGCTGAACTTTATATTTATTTATTTATTTATTTATTTGTTTGTTATATTCCAGCTACTCCCTCTCCGGCATAGTCTGAGAGCCTGTACATTCAACCGTTATGAACGGTGAAGTCCGTGAAGTCTCGTTCCAGTCTAGGGGGTGAGACATGTGAAGCACTTTGAGCTGCAACCAGCCCCTGCCATCTTGCCTTAGCAGGATGCATGGGGCTTAGTTGCTCAATCAACGCTCGGAGCAGCCCCATCTCTGAAGCTGCCTCGCTCCAGTGCTTCACTGTCTTTCCTCCTAGACTCGGACCCTCAATCTCAGAACGCCACCTATTGCGCAATGAACTCACTAGGCATTGCACCCCTGTAGCATATTTTGAATATGGGGATATTCATATAGTGCTATTTAATCAGGGAACAATAAGGGTGTTTATTGGCGTTTCGGTGGGCTTCATGGTAATGCACTGATACTAGGTACAGCACAAATTCCATCCCAATAATATCATCCCATTGATATATCGGGATTTGAACCCGGGTCCATTGGATTATCAGTCCAGTGGCAAGACCACTCCACCTTCATGCCATCTTAATTACTGTTTTTAGGGAAAGGTAGTTCGGGGTATGGATGTAATCTGATAAACAAAGATTCATCAACGTGGATGATTGTTAGTTTAGTCATGGACATTAATAGATGCTTTAGTAAGAGGAAAGATCCGAAGAAATGGTGCAATTGAAGTAATGCAATATTAACAATAAAATGCCTACAAAATATTTCAAGAAATGCAGCATCTCTTCGATAATTCGAGAGGGGGGGGGGGGGGATATTTGCATGTATTGGGTTGTTGATAAATCCAATTGCTCTCCTAATTTTGTAAAAGTGTATCAGTTCAGCTTTTCCACATCCATTCCACAAGGCGGGCAATACATTAAGGGGGTAGTACTCGCTTTTTTATGGACCCCCTTCTCCCTCATGTTTAGCATATTAGTTTTGAGATTTTATGATGTTCGTTCCATTAGTTTGGCGATGTTAAGACCTTTCACCCAATTTTGTTGCCAATATTAAGATGTATCGTGCCATTTAGGTGTCGATTTTTCCTTGCGAGCGAAAGCGAGCCTCTAATTTTAGAAGGAACTGGCCTTCGGCCAGGAATTTTTTCTACCGAAAAATTTACAAATTTATCTTGAAAGGGGGTCTAGGGGGTGTTTTTTGTAAGCTTGATGGAGGTCTAGCGGGGAAACTAAAAAAATATATCAATAAATAAATATATAGGCCAAAAATCAAGCACTACCCCCCCTTAACCCTTTCAGTAAGATGAGTGTAATTATAAGTTTATTATATTACCTGCAGACACCTGTGTTGAAAATAGGATGAACCTCCCAAAATGATAGTAGATTGAACTATTATTGAAGCCTTTGATCTATCGTGATCCTAACAGTAGCATTCAACCCTTTCTCTACCGGCAACGTCTTTTTCATAATACTCTGGCTACTAATAGACGATATTATTCAGCTTAAAATGACCTCCAGCAATTAACAGGCTTCGAACTATCTCTCTCAACCTTTGTTCTACTACCGCAGATCCTTCTTAAGGTGCCCACAATCGTCTAATTATAGCTAGAATAAAACGAAAAAGACATCGCCGGTAAAGAAGGGGATTAATAAGTAATGAAATCGTAATAAAAACACTATTTTTGACCTTCACTGTACATGTGGGCGTTGGTGGTCTGTAATGGCGACACACTCAGGGAGGACGAATTATCCCCTTCTGTACCGGCGACGTCTCTTTAAACTTTATTCTGGCTACTGTTAGTCGATTTGATTCAGATGAAAAAGGGCCTCCAGCCATAAACCGGCTTCGAACTATCTCTCGCAACCCTCTTTTTACTACCACAGCTCCTTCATAAACTGCCCAAAACGTCTCACTTCGCCCTTTTTACTACCACAGCTTCCTCATAAACAGCCCAAAACGTCTCACTTCGCCCTTTTTACTACCACAGCTCCTTCACAAACTGCCCAAAACGTCTCACTTCGCCCTTTTTACTACCACAGCTCCCTCATAAACAGCCCAAAACGTCTCACTTCGCCCTTTTTTTACTACCACAGCTCCCTCATAAACGGCCCAAAACGTCTCACTTCGCCCTTTTTACTACCACAGCTTCCTCATAAACAGCCCAAAACGTCTCACTTCGCCCTTTTTACTACCACAGCTCCTTCACAAACTGCCCAAAACGTCTCACTTCGCCCTTTTTACTACCACAGCTCCCTCATAAACAGCCCAAAAGTCTCACTTCGCCCTTTTTACTACCACAGCTCCCTCATAAACGGCCCAAAACGTCTCACTTCGCCCTTGTTTTACTACCACAGCTCCTTCATAAACGGCCCAAAACGTCTCACTTCGCCCTTGTTTTACTACCACAGCTCCTTCATAAACGGCCCAAAACGTCTCACTTCGCCCTTGTTTTACTACCACAGCTCCTTCATAAACGGCCCACAATCGTCTAAATATAGCTAGAATATAATGGGAGAAACGTCGCCGGTACAGAATCAGGGAGGACTAATTAAGGGGTTAGTGCTTGGTTTTTGGTATATATATATTTATTTATCAATTTATTTTTTAGTTTCCTCGCTAGACCTCCATCAAGCTTAGAAAAACACCCCCTAGACCCCCTTTCAAGATAAATGTGTAAATTTTTCGGTAGAAAAATGTCCCGGCCGAAGGCTGCTTCCTTCCAAAATAAGAGGCTCGGTATCGCTCGCCAGGAAAAGATAGACACCTAAAGGGCACGACATATTTCAATATTGACAAATAAATGAGGCGAAAGGTTTCAAGATCGCCAAACTAACGGAACGAGCGTCTTAAAAACTCAAAACGAATATTCTAAACATGAGGGAGAAGGGGGTCCAGAAAAAAAACGAGTAGTGCCCCCTCAATATAATATAGCATATAGACTATAATGGCAGAAGCCTCGCCGGTACCGCCTGTGGTATAGGACTAGTAATTAATGGTGGCGCGGCGGCGTCCCCCCAACACACAAACAACGCAAGTACCGGCAGGCAGGGGGCGGGGGGGGGGGGGGGGGGCGACAGTCTGCATGGGTTTCTTAACGGGGGTCACCGGCTTTTTTGTTTATCTTTTTCTCCTTTTCTCTCTTTCCCTCGCTTGTATCCATTCGGCCTCATTCAACCAACTGTTTTAAGACGTTTATCCCCATCCAGGTGTCCATTTCTTGGCATTGTATGGAGAAATCCGGCTTCGCCGGAAAAAAAAATTCTATCGAAAAATGTACAAATTTAGCTTGCTGTCAAAACAAAAATATATATATGCTGGCTCGCTACCGCTCGCCAGGAAAATATTGACACCTGGATGGAGGTAAACGTCCTAAAACAGTAGGCTGAATGGGGCCTAATGGATACAAGCCAAAGAGAGAGGGAGAGAAAGATAAAACAAGCGAGGTGGGCTCCCTTAAGGGGGATGGCCGTATTTATTGGCTTATAAATATATTTGTTATAATTATTTGTTTAGCTTCCTCGCTAGACCTCCATCAAGCTTAAAGAAAAACGCCTCAGGAACCCCCTTCAAAATATATTTGTACACTTTTCGGTAGAAATATCCTCGTAAATAACAGGTTCGCTATCGCTCGTCAGGAAAAAATCGACACCAAAATGGCACGTAAGGTTTTAATATTGACAAAAAATGGGTCGAAAAGTCTTAAAATCGCCAAACTAATAGGCCAAACGTCTTCAAATAAGAAAACTGATGGGGCTAAACATGAGGGAGAAAGGGTTCCCTAAAAAGCAACCATCTCCCCTTAAGTCCTCCCTGGCTGGTGGTGGTGGTAATTGTGGTGGTAGTGGGGAGGCATCGTTTGTCTTAGCAGGGTTTTGTGGCCCTGGAGTTCTTGGTGTGTTCTAATAGACTTCCACACACTTGGTTTATTACACACACACACACACACACACACACACACACACACATAGGGTTTTGTGGCCGCAGAGTTCTTGGTGTTGTAATGGACTTTGGCACACTTGGTTTATTACACACACACACATATATATATATATATATATATATATATATATATATATATATATATATATATATATATACACTATACACTACTCGCACATATACTCACACACATACACTCATTAAATTCACATACAGATACTGTATTATGCAACTTCACATACACACTTAGATATACCTCTCTCTCTCTCTCTCTCTCTCTCCATCACTATTGTACAATCGGCCTAATAAGTGATGTCTCGGCACCAAGTATATTTTGATCAATAAATAGTATCAGCAATATCTATACTTAATTTATACATTTCGAGTGAGATATACAAACATGTTCCTACACTTACCCACCCTATTCAACATCTGACAGACATTAATACAGCAGAGAGCGAGCCAAACGTTATGACAGCTGAGACATGACTTATTAGCGCCACTGTACAGTTACCAAAATATGTATGACAACAAGTGCTCTAGGAGGACTGGTATTTAATTAACCACCATGACGTAGGTGTTCATTATTTGTGTATTTATTAATTATTATATCTATTTATTTATATATTTATTTTTATTATAGTTTCCTACCGAGGCCTCCATCAAGCTTAGAAAAACATCCTCAGGATCCCCCTTCGAGATTAATTTGCGCATTTTTCGGTAGAAATATTTCCTACCGCTGATAAGGGAAGGATATGAGTGGAAGTTGCCTGTACTGCTGTTTGCTGACGATACAGTTCTAATGAGCGATAGTGAACGGGAGTTGCAGGTTCTGGTAAATATGTTTGGAACAGTGTGTGAAAAACGGAATCTGAAGGTTAATGCGGGGAAGAGTAAGGTTATGGTCTTCGAAAGGGGTGCAGTCACAGAGTGGAGGTGAGGTTGAACGCTCAGGCTATGGAGAATATCAGCTCTTTTAAATATTTGGGCATTGTGTTGACTAAAGTTGGGAGTATGAATGAAGAAGTGCAGGAGAGGGTGCAACAGGGGTAGAGGGTTGTAGGAACGCTGAAAGTAGTAACAAGAAATAGGGTGGTCAGCATGGAAGAAAAGAAGTTCTTGCATGATAGTGTGGTACTGGTAATCCCGACATTACGTACGGGAGTGAAGAATGGACGTTGTTGGAGAGATGCAAACCAAGGGTGAGAGGGGTGGAAATGAGTTACTTAAGAAGTGCGTGCGGAGTTACATGGAGGGATAGACAGACGAATGAGGGAGTACGAGAGCGAGAGCGGCGTGGTGTGGATGTAGATGGGCAGGAAAGTGTGAACAGGAACACCTTGAAATGGTTTGGCCATGTGGAACGTATGGGAAGCGAGAGAGTGACTAAGAGCATGTACAAGTGTGAAGTGGAAGGACAAGGAGGGAGAGGTAAACAGAGAGGGAGGTGGAAGGATGGCATTAAGAAGTATATGCGTGAAAGCAGTGCTGGATGGGAGGAGGGGCATCAACTGACTGGGGACAGAGGTGAATGGGGGTTATTCGTTTGTGTCCACCCCTTCGTGGATCATGGCTTCCGGTAATAGATAGCTAGACATTTTCAAATCATAGCGAGATTCCCAAATTATAATGTTGAGTTGAATTTTCTACTGCTTATGCACTTTCATTTGGGAAATTCAGTGGTTGCGTTTTCTTTTAGCTTACACCATCAAATTGCCATAAAGATCTATATCTATCATAGAGAACGGTGACTCCAACCCTACCACTAACCTAAATGGCGAACACACACACAATATTTAAATCTACTTAAATCAACATATACTGTATATGTATTCTTGTATGTATGTATGTATGCATGTACTGTACAGTATATACTCAGGCACATACCCCATTGCTGACACGAGACAGAGCCCAAATAAAAATATTTAAAGTTCCTGTTTTCAGGGTCCGGGATCATTTTCGCTCTCTCTCGTCGAGTAGGAAAATTATACAAGGGGAGGAGGATTCCTAGCACCTGCCCCCAGAAGAAAAAGTAGTACAAAAGAGAGACAGACAGAAACTGCTAAGGTTGGGTAGAAGATGCCAACCTCACTCTGGATAGGACCAGCCCTCCCCCAGTGAAGGCTAATTGTAATTTTTTGTAAATCATTCTGAAAAAATATAAATTCACTCACTCTATTGTAACTCTCAAATATATTCCACTTGCACATACTATATTGTTACTATATTTTACTGTATTCATTTCACTCAATAACTGTCATGACTATGGCCAATTTCAGTCTACTTGGCTGCCTTATGTTAATAAACCGTCTATTATTGTTGTTATTATTATTTGTATTATTATTAATATTATTATTATTATTATTATCATTAGTAGTAGTAGTAGTAATAGTAGTAGTATTTGAATTATTAAACGGACAATGGTCTGCGCCCCACCGTAGGTTAATATATATTATGAAAATAATGTCACGAAATTGAACTTATTTGTATTTCTTTAAGTCTCAGTTATCATGCTCACTCCCGCTCCCCCTTCTCCTTCTCTCTCTCTCTCTCTCTCTCTCTCTCTCTCTCTCTCTCTCTCTCTCTCTCTCTCTCTCTCTCTCTCTCTCTCTGTCTTACTGATTACTTTCCATTATACTGGTACATCAGATAATTTAGGTTATCAAGAGATGGGACAGCGGCATAGTTAGGTGTTAATAGCTTGTGTTATCAGTACCCAAGGATCCTATCTTTTCCCACTGTCTCGTGTGTGTGAGAGAGAGAGAGAGAGAGAGAGAGAGAGAGAGAGAGAGAGAGAGAGAGAGAGAGAGAGTGTATGTAGAGTGAAAGAGAGTGCGAAAGAGAGAGAGATTTGATTTGACAAGTTCATTATGCATCATATAAAACATTACAAAGGCACACAATTGACCCAGGTGCTAGGTCTCTTGAGTCTATATATACCGGTATATATATATATATATATATACAGTATATATGGTACCGGTATATATATATATTGAAATAACAGAAAAACAGCTTGCCCAACATTCACCACCACCAAGCATTTTTCCTTCTCTGCCCACCACACCTCCAAGCCAAAAGGAAACAACCACCAGTCCATCAAGAGGTACAAGAGTCACAACCATCGAAATAACACATTCTCCAACACCAGGGAAGAACTTATTCATCAACATGAACAATCCTGAAGTACCGAAGAATAAGAAAAGTAGAACGAAAAGATGACACAAGAAAAGGCACCATACACACCAAAAGTCCATGCGCCCGTCTACCTCTCAACCACACCACCGCCATGATGAAGAAGCTGAGGACTACCTCTAATACCCAACCCCACCTCCAAGCCACAAGGAAACAACCACCATAAACATCATACGTCCAGGCACCTTTCTACCGCACAGCCACACCACCGCCCGTGAGAAAAGGTATGACCACTACAGGAAATTTTAAGATCATTACACAGTTGGAAAATTGTTCTTACTATCACTGGACGTAAGAGAGTTGGACTATTGGGCCACCCCTTGTTCTTTTTGGGAGTGCATGATTAGGTGCACTGGTACTTAATTGTCTACCCCAATTAGTGTATTTGTTGTTGTGGGTATCAACAAGAAAGCTTTATTCGACACTTCACTGGTTGTAACTAATATCCTTTCCTACCCCAACCGCAGCACTATTGTGGATAAAGAATGCTGCCATGGTAAGCACTTAATCCGGGATAGACCAAACCAGGGCTCTGTGAGACACCGTCTACCCATAACGGCAGTCATCATGGAGTCCTTCCGAGATAGCAATATCTCGGAGAAGGCCACAATATATCCATCACCACAGTTCTGAAAGACTCTTATAAAGGTCAGAACAGTTAAGATACATTGCGTTAAAAACAACTATCTTACGTTAGTTCGATAACGTGTTGCTGATGCACTGGCATATTTGCACACGATATTTAAGACCCAACACCAAGACTCTGGAAGTTCTGCATCAAAACTCTTATAAAGACCAGAGTAGTCAGTGAGCTCTCTCCTGCATTAACTCAATTTTAGTCTACCTATGTACTGGCATGGCATATGGTAGGTATTATTCAAGGTCCAACCTCAAGAGTTCGAGTACAACTGCTGTCAACTAGCCACGTCAGGATCACCACCACGGCCCAACTTATATATCGAAGACTGTAAGTTATACTCTACAAATATATAGTGAGCTTATACGCTGTTGAAAATACACAGGAGAAATATCTGTGAGAAGTTATTTGCATTAAGTGTTATTTAGAGAGAGTATATATTAAATGATCAACAGTGAAGAGTACTAGTGAAGCACCTAAATATGACGAAGTACTACAGTGAAATTATATTCTCTGATTCTTATGCAAATGAAAATATAACGAAAGTACTAGTGATGCCCAATTAAATTAGGAAAGTACTAATATTAAATCTGATCATATTAATACCAAGTGAATACTAAATATTATACTCCTAACTATCTAAAGAAGGAAACTAGAAAGAAAACCTCATTAGCCACTACCTCTAAATTAACTCCATTTTACTCCAACAAGTTCGGTACAGTATTTTCCTACATGAAAGTTATTAGCACAAGTGTAATACCTCAGTTGAAGGAAGTGCTATTTTTATCTATTAATCTTAATAACAGGACAAGAGTAATCTTTCGATTAGAAGACAGTCCTTATAATTACCTATCATATCGAGTGCAAGTGTAAATACCTCGATTGAAGGAAGCACTAACCTATATTGTAGAAGTAACAGTCTTACGAGTAAAACTAGTGGAGCCTCGCTCGTGTGTCTTATATATTTTGTTCTTTGCCATTATTCTAGTATTACGTATGCAATATTCTTGTGCCAATAAATATATTATGAATGTACGTATTGTTATAACTATCCTCTATTACTTTCTGTATGTGTTTAAGCGAATTCGGCTTCTCCAGTCAAGTAGAACCTACCTATTTAAACCAATCAACCCCAGCAAAAACCTGGTATAACACATATATATATATATATATATATGTATAATGTATATATATATATATATATATATATTAATTTCCTTTTTTTAAATAATGTTATCACATTCGTCTCATTTTGATCTATTTTAGCCACGGACATTAGCTCCAGGGCAGTAGTTCTCATTCCAATTTTCCCTTACCCACTCTTATGTTGTCATTAACACTCCTCGAACGGCTAGGTCTGTAACTTCTACTACCTGCCAAGCGGGTAGTTCTACCCTAAACGAGCTTATATCCGTGCTGTATTTTCATGCGTAAACAAGAGCCAGAGCATAATACAATTATGTATCCCTGAAAGGGCGTTAATTGAGCTTTCCAATGACACCTGAACCATCCTTCTATGATCACGGGTTGTCTTGCAACGATCGTGCAACACAAAGGAAAAATCCCTAACATACGGTAATTTCCTTACATAATTCCCTGTCTAGCGAGGCAGTGAGTGTGGATGTGTGTGGAGGGGAGGCCAGTGCCGGCGCGGGAGCCGTGCCGAACGGTCAGAGTCAACCTACGCTCCTCCCACCGCTCGGACTCTCTCTCAGAGCCAATTATGTGCTCAACATCGCCACCGACTTAAGGCGGTCCCCGCTCTTTTGTCCATGGTTCTCTAGACCGCCTTAAGTCGGGCCCCGCCAAACAAGGGTTAAATTTGTGTATTTATGTTTTTCTTTCGTTTTGACATGTATTTTTCTACTTCCTTTATATATATATATATATATATATATATATATACATGTGTTATGGGCCTTTAGTTTCTTTATCTCTATCTATAATATTGTATTTAGTTAATACATTCCATTTCTACTGACCCTGTTTCTCCCTAACATCTTGTTCTTTATTGTATCATTTGGGGCTTAGTAGAGTAATATATTACATATTATAACTCAGTCTCATTTTCGAAATAAAATATGTGGTTTATTTTGCTTTTCTAGTTGTTTCGTATTCTTAACCATATTCCTGCACTTAAAATACCTTATAATTGTCCTATTTCCAATCTTGGTAACAGAATTTGTTGTTTTACCAAAAAATACCAACGTATTTTTGAGCTCCACAGTTCTCATTGTTGCATATATGTTGGTATATGACATGGTCGTCACTCATCGGGCTCTTGCTGATGGTGGTGGGGCAGTTTTTGAGGATGAGATTGGAGGTTTTAGGTGATTTGTAGTAGTACAAAGGAGTACAAAGTACAAAGGAAATCAAGCAACAACAGATATAGTGACCCTTCTAGGTTGCTTGTCCTCCAAAACACTGAGGATCAAGTGTCCAAACAGTGGTTTAGAGTTGGTAAGGGAACATTGGAAAGGGAATTACTGCCCTGGAACTAATGTCCGTGGCAGGATTAGGAAGTTAGTAGGGGACAGATGGGTTAGTAACTGAGGGGGGGATAAAATAAAGTTATTAATTTACAAACGCAGTCAGTCGCGGGTTTGATGCGAGATATTTGTCTAGGCGGAGTTTAAATGAATCAACGGTGATGCAGTCTATAACGTTTCGGGGAAGCCCATTCCACAAGTTGACAACTCGATTGAAGAAGAAATTCTTAGATTCGTGTGAGTTAAAAGATTTACCAATAATTTTGCAACCATTTCCCCGCGTGTAATTAGATTGGTCGATAGTGAAGTACTTACTAGAGTTCATATTGTCGATGCCTTTGATGATTTTGAACACTTGAATTAAGTCACCTCTTAATCTGCGCTGGGTTAAAGGAAATAGATTTAATTCTCTAAGACGCTCTTCGTATGGTTTGTTCTTTAGGCTAGGTATCATTTTGGTAACTCTACGTTGAACTCGTTCTAGCTTGTTTATATCTTTTTGGTAATAAGGGCACCAGGATTGAACGCAGTATTCCAGAAGAGGGCGGACTAAGGAATTGTAAAGGGTTAGGATAACTTCTTTGGATTTATGCTCAAATGACCTGCCTATAAAGCCAATTATTTTGTTTGCCTTCTTAACAACTTCTGAACATTGTTGACTCGGTTTTAGGTTACTCGATATTGTTACTCCCAGATCGGTTTCTCTGTTTACATTCTTAAGCTGAGTGCCATTCATCGAATAGTTTGCTTTCTCATTTAGGTATCCGATATGTAGTACTTTACATTTATCCGCATTGAAACTCATTTGCCAAATTTGGGCCCAACATGACAATTTATCTAGATTGTGGTGCATATCGTCAACTTGTTCTTTTGAGAGTACGCTATTTGCAAATTTTGTATCGTCAGCAAATTTTGAGATTGTACAGGTGAGACCCTCATCTATGTCGTTGATGTAAATTAGAAAGAGAATTGGTCCTAGTACCGATCCCTTGGGTACCCCGCTACTTACATTGGTCCATTTAGATGCCTTACCGTTTATGACTACTCTTTGCTTTCTGTCGCTGAGCCAATTTTCTATCCATTTCAACACACCGTCTTGTATTCCATGCGCTTTTAGTTTTAGCAGTAAACGTTTGTGGGGAACTTTGTCAAAGGCCTTTTGAAAATCAAGGTATATAATATCTACAGCTTTACTCTCATCGTAGAGGTTGAGGATATCGTGGAAGAAGTCTAAGAGGTTTGTTAAACAGGAACGTTTTTACGAAAGCCGTGTTGAGTATCTTTAAGTATGTTATTTTCCTCTAAGTGATTTACGAGGCGGTCTCGTATGACCGTTTCTAGCATTTTACATACAACTGAGGTTAAGCTAATTGGACGATAGTTACGGGTAGGGATTTGCTGCCTTTTTTGAATATCGGTGTTACGTTGGCTAGCTTCCACTGATCGGGCATAGTTCCAGACTGCAAGGATTTATTGAATAGTAATGTCAGTGGTTTGGAGAGCTCATCCTTAGCTTCCTTTAGAACTCTAGGCGAGATTGTATCAGGTCCAGGCGTTTTATTTACCTTGAGTTTATCTAAACAATTCAATACTTCTCTCTCTGTAACGGTGATATTGCTTAGAACATCTGAATTATCAATCTGAATCGGCGATGGTGTAGGGATATCACTGAGGTCTTCTGTTGTAAAAACTGATGCAAAGAAGGTATTGAGGGCATTACTCATTTGTACTTCATCTTTGGTGTTTTCTCCATTTTCATCGACTAACGGTCCAACAGTTGAAGTAACTACTTTTTTCTTTCTGATATAACTATAGAATTCTTTCGGGTTTGTTTTACTTTGATTCGCAATATGTAACTCTAAGGTCTTTTTACTTTGCTTAATTAACTTTCTGGCTTTGCGTCGTAGCTCGACAAATTTCAGCCGTTCTTCGTCATTTTGTGAGGATTTTAATCTATCATTAGCAAATTTTTTAGCAAGCAGGCAGTTTGAAATATCTTTATTAGTAGATAGTAGATAGTGAGTTTGATTTTGTTGTCAGGGTTGGTGGGGTGTACGTTGTTGTCTATAAGTTTTCTAATTATTTCCAACAATGAGAACTGTGAAGCTCAAAAATATATTGGTATGACACAAATGGAGCCATCAAAGAACATTACAAACAGCAACACCAACATGACCTGAGCCACCCTGACCTAGATAAACACACTACTGTCATGGATAAAAAGAATGACCCCACACGACTCGCTATTCTCGAAGCACTACACATCCTTTTTCTAAGACCCACCATTAATAATCAAACTCATGACCTGCAAATACCCCCATCCAATAAAAAATACATTCCAGCCCCCCAGCCCCAGGAGCCCCGCGCCCCCCACCAGCAACGAGGACTCAAGCCCCTCCCACCACTACCACCAAACAGGATGACAGCACGGGCACCCCTAGCCATCCAACGAGAAGCAGCCAGCGATTGCTGCGCCGGTGCGCCACCAATCAGGACCCACAGAGCTATAATTAGCCCCCCACCCCCCCACCACACCCACCCCCACACAAGTTCCTCTAGTTCTGAAAATTTATTGCATATACTTCGAGTATTCATTCACGTAGAAGACCTTTAGAGATGTGGTTCTTGATATAATTTGATGCTCGCCACATGTATTTTATGATTTTGCTTGTCTTTGGTTTTGTATTTCTTCTGAGATTTAAGTTGTCCTCCCATTCTGATGATTGTTGGCCCCATTTTTTTAATGAAGGTTCTTTACAGCATCATTCAGCAGACGGCCAAACCGGGCAGCTCCTACCGGGTTTAAGTGGACACCGTTGTAGCGGTGACTTTATGGTTGCCCTTTTACCTCTTACCTTAATTGTCCTTGATTATGCTTGTAGTTGAGGTTTTCACTATAAAAACATGTTGAATGGTAAATTGTTAAGGTATTGATTAGAAGTAAAGACACTGTTGTGTTTTCTAGGGTTTATTTACCAACAAAATATATTATGCTTAATTAGGGGCTGGTTTGAGTTATTGATTGTCTTTGTAGGTATTGTAGCTACCCGACTGGCAAATACCTACAGCTTTGCACTATATTATAAAAGCAATTAGATTGAGCTATATTCCTGTGATTATAATCTTTCCTGTAAAAGAATAAAGAATAAGAATAGCAAAATATATAATGGTACACAAACTAATTATCGCACTGTATCGCACTGTCACTGTATATGTCACTGTATTAATTACCACGGCTGCATGAAGGGTTAACCTTCTTAATGGCTGGCTGTACTGCTACTGCTCAATGCCTGGGGGCTCGAGCGTGCCGGCTTCTGACCAGTGTGGAGTCATACGATACATGTTGCTAGCAATCATATTGGAGTTGCTGCAATACTTTAAGAAGACCGTGGGAACGCTTGCTTACTCTGCAAGAATTGTACCAAGTCCTTTTATAGGTGGGGAGATGATCTGTCTATAGGAAGATCATTCCCAACTAGAATGTACAGTAGTATACTTAAGTAAGTGAATAACTGTTATAAGGGTGTGAGTTATACAAGTGATTATATGAGTTACCCTAGAGTGTACAGTCGCTCAAAATGCGCTGTTACACCGTCTCTTGAGAACAAATTTTGATCGTGGTAGAAATTATCCCAAGTGTTGATGAAGCCGATGTTCTCTTCCCTGCAGATGTTGGCGAGTTGACGATTTATATTTGTGGCTGTGGACCAGAAGAAATTCTTTGCATTAATCTGGGGAATGATGCCTGAGATGATGATCCTACTAGATTTTTTCCTGGTACATCTTGATAAGCTGCTTGTATTTGTTCAAGAGTTCTTCTGATTGTGTGCGCTGGACATCAATTGATCCGACATGTATGACATAGGTTGTGTTTGTCGGGGCCAGCCTGGTCACCTCGTCCAAAGCAGCAACGACGTCGTCCACGCCGCCACCCGGGATACTGAATAGTTTTCTGGTCCTGGGTGACCAGGCGGAGAACTCCTTGAGCTGGCTGCATACCATGGAGTCCCCCACAAGCCGTACTTCCTCCATTTCTTCTTCTTCATCGGTAGCGATAATTTGGATTTTGGAAACGGTTTTGACACATTGTTATAGGGATGACCTTCTTGGTAGCAGTAACTGGGCGTACACTATTTCTTGTGAGCTGAAAATTATCTTCATCAGGAATGAGGGTTGGGATATTGTCAGAGGTCTGGGTGTTGGTTAAGGTCTGAGGTGGCGCTACATCCGACCTTGGCAATTCTGAATCCCTGTGTCTTGTTGCTAGCAGGGAGGCTTCATTTCTGACGTTTGCGCTCAAGACCTCTTTAAGGGTATTAACTGTGCGAGTTAACACATCAATTAATTGGAGAGCCTTTCCTAGCTTCTCCTCTTGTTCTACCCGCTGGACACAGAACCTGCAGTTCGTCGCGCTCTCCTTCTCGAAGATTGTTGTACCGAAGCGTCCGTTGCACGACCCGCAGTCACGTAGATTGGGCATCTTGTCGTGGACTTCGCAGTGATGCCAAGGCAAAACAAAAAGTTTGGAGTGCTTGGAAATAAGCTACCAGGAGTGCTAGCCCAGTCAAAAACAAAGATTCTG
This sequence comes from Paralithodes platypus, assembly GCA_032716605.1. Classification (NCBI taxonomy): domain Eukaryota; kingdom Metazoa; phylum Arthropoda; class Malacostraca; order Decapoda; family Lithodidae; genus Paralithodes; species Paralithodes platypus. The sequence continues at coordinate 10,151,199 of CM064517.1, forward strand.
GAAGAAATAAAACAAAAATAGGCTACCAGGGGTACTAGCCTAGTCAAAGACAAAAATTATGGAATGCGTGGCTAAAGGCCACCAGGAGAGAACACAGAGGGAGAGAAGAAAATAGAGAAAGGGACTAAGCTAATTTCCAAAGAGAGGGCAGAGGTTCTTAATGAGGTTCGCGGAAACAGGGTGGAAATTATGAGGGTAATTCGCAGGGAGGTGGTGGTAAGGGGGAGGTGTAGGTAAGGGAGGGGAGGGTATGGAGGGAATTGTTCAGTGGCGTCGGAGAGGTGGTGTTGAGGGAGGGAGGTGGGTGGGTGGGTGGGAAGGAGGAAGGTAGTGGAGAGAAGAAGGGGAAGTGGCGGAGAGAGAGAGAGGAATAGGGGAAGAGAGATGTGGAGTGGATAGAGGGGGGGAGGGAGGTGGTGGGGGAGGAGAAGCAAGCGGTGAACGAGGGTGGATGGACAAACGTTGGTGGAGGGAGAAGGTGGAAATGAGGGGACGGTGGTGGAGAAAGGAAAGAGGGGATGGTAAGAAAAAAGGAGGTGGTGCAAGGGAAGCGGGGAGGGGGGGGGAGCAGGGGGTAGTGTGGAAGGTAGTGGACTAAATGGAGGGAAGGTGGTGGAGAAAGGGAAGGAGGTGGAGGGAGGGGATAGCCTATATGGGGTGGAGGGACTGCGGGAAGATGGAAGGGAGATAGGAGAGGGTGGAGGAGCTGCGGGAAGGTGGAAGGAAGATAGGAGAGGGTGAAGGGGCTGGGGGAAGGTGGAAGGAAGATAGGAGAGGGTGAAGGGGCTGGGGGAAGGTGGAAGGGAGATAGGAGAGGGTGGAGGAGCTGCGGGAAGGTGGAAGGGAGATAGGAGAGGGTGGTGGGGCAGGGGAAGGTGGAAGGGAGATAGGAGAGGGTGGAGGGGCAGGGGGAAGGTGGAAGGGAGATAGGAGAGGGTGGAGGGGCAGGGGGAGGAAGATAGGAGAGGGTGGAGGGGCAGGGGGTAGGGGGGAGGAAGATAGGAGAGGGTGGAGGGGTAGGGGGAAGTACAAAGGAAATCAAGCAACAACAGGTCTAGTGACCCTTCTAGGCTGCTTGTCCTCCAAAACACTGAGGATCAAGTGTCCAAACAGTGGTTTAGAGTGGGTAAGGGAACATTGGAAAGGGAACTACTGCCCTGGAACTAATGTCCGTGGCAGGATTAGGAAGTTAGTAGGGGACGGATGGGTTAGTAACTGAGGGGGGGATAAAATCAAGTTATTCATTTACAAACGCAGTCAGTCGCGGGTTTGATGCGAGATATTTGTCTAAGCGGAGTTTAAATGAATCAACGGTGCTGCAGTCTATAACGTCTCGGGGAAGCCCATTCCACAAGTTGACAACTCGATTGAAGAAGAAATTCTTAGATTCGTGTGAGTTAAAAGATTTACCAATAATTTTGCAACCGTTTCCCCGCGTGTAATTAGATTGGTCGATAGTGAAGTACTTACTACAGTTCATATTGTCGATGCCTTTGATGATTTTGAACACTTGAATTAAGTCACCTCTTAATCTGCGCTGGGTTAAAGGAAATAGATTTAATTCTCTAAGACGCTCTTCGTATGGTTTGTTCTTTAGGCTAGGTATCATTTTGGTAACTCTACGTTGAACTCGTTCTAGCTTGTTTATATCTTTTTGGTAATAAGGGCACCAGGATTGAACGCAGTATTCCAGAAGAGGGCGGACTAAGGAATTGTAAAGGGTTAGGATAACTTCTTTGGATTTATGCTCAAATGACCTGCCTATAAAGCCAATTATTTTGTTTGCCTTCTTAACAACTTCTGAACATTGTTGACTCGGTTTTAGGTTACTCGATATTGTTACTCCCAGATCTGTTTCTCTGTTTACATTCTTAAGCTGAGTGCAATTCATCGAATAGTTTGCTTTCTCATTTAGGTATCCGATATGTAGTACTTTACATTTATCCGCATTGAAACTCATTTGCCAAATTTGGGCCCAACATGACAATTTATCTAGATTGTGTTGCATATCGTCAACTTGTTCTTTTGAGAGTACGCTATTTGCAATTTTTGTATCGTCAGCAAATTTTGAGATTGTACAGGCGAGACCCTCATCTATGTCGTTGATGTAAATTAGAAAGATAATTGGTCCTAGTACCGATCCCTAGGGTACCCCGCTACTTACATTGGTCCATTTAGATGCCTTACCGTTTATGACTACTCTTTGCTTTCTGTCGCTGAGCCAATTTTCTATCCATTTCAACACACCGTCTTGTATTCCATGCGCTTTTAGTTTTAGCAGTAAACGTTTGTGGGGAACTTTGTCAAAGGCCTTTTGAAAATCAAGGTATATAATATCTACAGCTTTACTCTCATCGTAGAGGTTGAGGATATCGTGGAAGAAGTCTAAGAGGTTTGTTAAACAGGAACGTTTTTTACGAAAGCCGTGTTGAGTATCTTTAAGTAAGTTATTTGCCTCTAAGTGATTTACGAGTCAGTCTCTTATAACCGCGTCTAGCATTTTACATACAATTGAGGTTAAGCTAATTGGACGATAGTTACTGGGTAGGGATTTGCTGCCTTTTTTGAATATCGGTGTTATGTTGGCTAGCTTCCACTGATCAGGCATAGTCCCAGACTGCAAGGATTCATTGAATAGCAATGTCAGTGGTTTGGAGAGCTCATCCTTAGCTTCCTTTAGAACTCTAGGCGAGATTGTATCAGGTCCAGGCGTTTTATTTACCTTGAGTATATCTAAACAATTCAATACTTCTCTCTCTGTAACGGCGATATTGCTTAGAACATCTGAATTATCAATCTGAATCGGCGATGGTGTAGGGACATCACTGAGGTCTTCGGTTGTAAAAACTGATGCAGAGAAGGTATTGAGGGCATTACTCATTTGTACTTCGTCTTTGGTGTATTCTCCATTTTCATCGACTAACGGTCCAACAGTTGAAGTAACTACTTTTTTCTTTCCGATATAACTATAGAATTCTTTCGGGTTTGTTTTACTTTGATTCGCAACATGTAACTCCAGGGTCTTTTTACTTTGCTTAATTAACTTTTTGGCTTTGCGTCATAGCTCTACAAATTTCACCCGTTCTTCGTCATTTTGTGAGGATTTTCATCTATCATTAGCAAATTGTTTAGCAAGCAGACAGTCTGAAATATCTTTATTCCACCATTTGGGCTTATCATTATGGCCTGGACGCCGTATTTTCGATGGTATGCAGTCTTGCACTGCCTTAAGGTAAGTGGTTGTGAAACACTCCCAAGATGTATTTATGTCGTTATTGTTAGTCAGAAAGCTCCAGTCAGTTTCTTTAAGCTTTGATGTAAGTTTATGAAGATTTGCTATCTTGAAATTAGGGACTTTCTCAATGCTGCTATTTGATTTGTTACTAGTAAACTTTAAAGTGAAAGTTATCGTACGATGGTCGCTGTTACTGAATTCATCACCAACATTCAAATTCTCTATTAATTCTTCTTTTGTTGCGAGTACAAGGTCAAGCACATTATTACCACGGGTCGGAGATTGTACAAATTGAAAAAGTGAACTCTCTTGCAAGTTAGCATAGAGGTCGTGTCCAGAGTGTGAAGTAAGAATATCGCCCCTTTTAGTCACGGGTAAGTTGAAATCGCCAAGAATTACGGTATCTTGTATGTTAGTTATTTCTGCAATTTGTTCATAAATTTCACTGTCAGTTTGCACTGATTGAGCTGGGGGTCTGTATAATAAAGCTAGTGTTATTTTACTTCCTCGTTTATTATTTAATAGTACGTAAGATATGTCTATATTCGCAATTTGAGGTTTTGACATTAAGACGGGATTAAGACTTTCCTTTATAAAAACAGAACTCCTCCTCCATTTCTATTGATCCGACTTTTCTCAAACATTGTATAACCAGGAAGCGTATAATCGGCAAAAAACTCTCTGTCTTCCATATTTAACCAAGATTCTGTAATGCCGATTATATCATAATGTTCTGTAAACACGATTTCCTCTAGATCTGAAAATTTATTGCGTATGCTACGAGCATTTACATAAAACACCTTAAGAGTATTAGAGTTGGATGTTACTGATTGTGCATTGTCTTTGTCTGAATTTTCAGTTCGTATTTGACTTACACTACCCCCGGATACCCCCGGTTGACCCCGTTTTTTGAACGGAAATCCTTGACTGCATCATTCAGCAGGCGACCAAGACGTGCAGCTCCTACTTCATTGAGATGTACACCATCTCCTGAAAACAAAGGTTTATCATAGTAAAAATGATCCCACGTGTCGACAAAGCCGATGTCCTCCTCCCTGCAGAGTTTGGCTAGTCGGCGATTTGTACTGGTAGCTATGTTGTAGAATCGGTTTTCTACATCAATCCGGAGAACAATTCCTGAAATTAAGATTCTTTTAGATTTTTCCTTGAAGGACCTGATCAGCCGCCGGTACTTGCAAAGTAGTTCCTCTGACCGCGTCCGTTGGATATCGTTAGATCCAACGTGGATGACGTACGTAGTGCTTGCGGGGGCGAGCCTGGAAACCTCTTCCACAGCAGCAACAATGTCGTCCACGCCGCCACCTGGGATACAGAATCGCTTTCTGGTCCTGGGTGCCCTGGCGCAGAACTCGGTTAATTGGCCACGGACCATGGAGTCGCCCACAAGCCGAACTTCTTCCGTTTCCTCTTCCTCGTCAATAGCAAGAATTTTGAAGCGGTTTTGGCATGTTGTCGGGATGACCTTCCTGGTACTGGGATGCACATTGTTTTTCACTAACTGAAAGTTGTCCTGGGGGGGAGTGAAAGTAGAGTCATTATTATTTTCTGCAACATCTAAGGTAGCTGCTGGTGTGGGTACCGGTACCGGTACTGTATGCACTGGAATGGCGGTTGACATCGTAGTGGTATCTTGAGCCGAGGGCACTCCTACGTTGAGTGTGGCAAATTCTTGAAGGGATTCAAGCTTCGTAGTCAGGGCATCGATCTTGCGGTGAGCTGCATTCAATTCATCGGCAATCTTCTCTCGGAGCTGGCAAAATCTACAAATTTGGACATCAGTATCAACAAACATGGTATGGCCAAATTTACCGGAACAACTCGTGGGGAGGGAGATAGGAGAGGGTGGAGGGGCTGGGAGAAGGTGGAAGGAAAATAGGAGAGGGTGGAGGGGCTGGGGGAAGGGGGGAGAGAGATAGGAGAGGGTGGAGGGCTGGGGGTAGGGGGGAGGGAGATAGGAGAGGGTGGAGGGGCTGGGAGAAGGTGGAAGGAAAATAGGAGAGGGTGGAGGGGCTGGGGGAAGGGCGGAGAGGGTGGAGGGGCTGGGGGAAGGGGGGAGGAGATAGGAGAGGGTAGAGGGCTGGAGAAGGTGGGAGGAGATAGGAGAGGTGGGGCTGGAAGGGGGAGGGAGATAGGAGAGGGTGGAGGGCTGGGGGAAGGGGGAGGGAGATAGGAGAGGGTGGAGGGAGGAAGGTAGTGGAATGAAAGGAGAGGAGGTAGAAGGGAGGATGGAGGGGGGAGGGGATATGTGGGGGGTAGAAGGAGGGAGGAGGGGAGGTGACATGCGGGGTAGAAGGGAGGGAGGAGGGGAGGTGATATGTTGGGTAGAAGGAAGGGAGGGAGGGTGGAGGGTATAATATGTGGGGTGGAGGGAGGAGGCTGCCATGAACACAATAGACTGGGAGCTATTTAGAGGGCTCTTATTTTTCCGAGCTGTGCTGTCGGATGTTATGTGTGTGTGTGTGTGTGTGTGTGTGTGTGTGTGTGTGTGTGTTCTTAAGTGCGTGGGCGTGTGGATGCATGTGTATGTGTGCGGGCGCTTGGGTGGGGTGTGTGTGTGTGTGTGTGTGTGTGTGGTTGTGCATGTAAGTATTTGTTTGTGTTCTTAAAGGTGAATTACACAAAGATGAAAACAAAAGTGAGATAAGTTATTGAGCAGAACGTTAAAGGCTCTAGTAATACTCCATTAGTGGGAATATCCTTAAATTTGCCCCTAACATATAAAATAAATTGGGTTAAGTTAAAGGTAAATTTCTGTTGCCTGACAAGTATCAGAATCTATGACGTCATCACAATACTGGAAGGCGCGAAATTTGCAAGACAGTCAACTATCAGACACCGCCAGATATACAAATTTTGAATATTCGTTTTCTTTACTGACTTAAATTTACGTTACTAAACACAACCCTGAGCATCCTTAATATGTTTTAATGCATAACAAATATACATCTTTGATGGTATGTAGCTTATATAATTCACCTTTAAGTGCGTGGGCGTGTAGATGCCTGCGTACGTGTGTGAGCGCTTGGGTGTGGTGTGCGTGGGTGTGTGCATGCGAGTCCGCTTGGGTATAATGTGCGTGGGTGTATGAATGTGTACATGTGAGTGTGTATGTGTGCTTAGGTGCCATGTGTGTGGGTGTGTATATGTATAAGCGTGAGTGTCTGTGTGTGGACGACGAGAGAGAGAGGGGGTATTAATTTATTTTAGTGAAGTGGGTGGTTGTTTTTGCAACATAAACGTTAAGGTTCCCTCTTCTCCCTCATGCTTAGCCCCATTAGTTTTCAGATTTTAAAACGTTCGGCCCACTAGTTTAGCGATTTTAAGACTTTGCGCCCCATTTCTTTGTCAATATTAAAACTTTCGTGTTATTTAGGTGTATAATTTTTCCTGGCGAACGATAGCGAGCCTGTAATTTAAGAAGAACCGGCCTTTGGCGGGGACATTTTTCTATCGAAAAGTGTATACATTTATCTTGAATGGACGGGTTTCTTTATAAGCTTGATGAAGGTCTACGGAGGAAACTAACACAATGGTAAAAATATACATAAATGACCACATAAATACCCCCATCGCCCCTCAAGATGTGCCAGTATTCATAGATATTTTCTGTGATATTCTTTCTTTGAACAAGCAGCCTAGTTGTTGTTGTTGTTGTTTTTCCCCAAGCTGCCTGGCCGAACAGCCCCAAGGCCCCGAGCAAGGCCAAGGCCACAACCGAGCGCCCCCACAGAACCCTCCCCGCCGACCACAATAAAGCCTGGGTGACCGAAGCCACTCCACGGCGGGGAGCTGAGGAGGGTGCGGAAACGCCCGGGAAACCAAAGCCCCACCCAGGGCCCTGTGCCCCTCAGCAATTATGAAGAGAAAGTTGAGGGGCAAAGGAAAGATGTGACGCTTTGGCTTCCAATCTTGGTAGATTAGGAGGTCAATCCACGCAAGAGACGCCGTCACTTGAGATCTAGAAAATATATAAGTAAAAGGAACAGTCAGAGTAAGCTATGGGTATGGCAGAGATCGCTCAGTTCTCACTCTGATAGACCAGCCCATCACCACATGACTAGAACCCAATCCTCTCAGCATCAGCTAGGAAAGGCCCTAGAAAGCCGCCTTTGGCGGGGGGATAGCTCCCCTATTTCAACCCTTTTCGGGGTTGGGCACCCGCCCACAAGCAGCCTAGTAAGGATGATTAGGTCTGTTGGTGCTGGTTTTCCTGGGTATTGCTGTGTATAACCTACAGATTCATAGGCAGAAGGATAAATAGACAGAATATAAACACCATGTGAGGAGGAGCACTTTGACAACGTTTCGCATATAGCTTCGTCAGGCAATCAAGTATATTTGTTATCGATAAACAGACAGGCATAGAGATTGACACAGAGACGAACAAGAACAAATAATATAGTAATATGTTATACTAATGATATATTCACTCACATATATATACGTTTACATATGGCTGGACGGAAAGAAAACAGAGATGAAACAGAAGCAAGAGGTTCGAATGAAAAATACTGGATGAAAAGTTAGTCAAATCAATTAATGTTTACATAAATTATTAATGATATTCCACGTTTTCGGCCCAAATAACTATACAATTATTATTATTTTTTAACATCGCTCTTAACACCAATACTCCCCTCCCCCCTCCTCCCCCCCCCCCCCCCCACACACACAACAACGAAAACTGGCAATCCTTCCAGGATTTGAACCTAAGATACCACATTCAGAATTTACATGCGTTAAGTGGAGATGGGTCGTTTTTCTGAACCCCTTTCTCCCTCGTGTTTAGCAACATTAGTTTTGACATTTTGACGTTCGGTCCATTAGTTTGGCGAATTTAACACCTTTAGCTCCATTCCGTTGTAAATTTTAAGCCCTATCGTGCCATTTAGCTGTAATTTTTTTCCTGGCAAGCGATAGCGAGCCTGAAATTCTATGCCGGGACATTTTTCTACCGAAAATGTACAAATATGTCTTGAAAGGGGGTCTAGGGGGTGTACTTTTAAGTTCGATGGAGGTCTAGGGAGGAAACTAGAACAATAATAAAAAGATGCATAAATGATCCAATAAATAGCCCCACCCCCTTAAGGTGAAAGAATGAAGATAGAGATAATGAACACATGACAACAGAAAACGGACAATATGAAGTGGTCGAGCTGGAAAACATTAGTGGAAGAATGGAGCTTGAAGCTAAAGGGAATGAATGGACAGTAAAAGGGTGGAAGAATGAAGCTATATGTGGAAGAATGAAGCTAAATGTGGAAGAATGAAGCTATATGTGGAAGAATGAAGCTAAATGTGGAAGAATGAAGCTAAATTTGGAAGAATGAAGCTAAATGTGGAAGAATGAAGCTAAATTTGGAAGAATGAAGCTAAAGGGAATGAAAGAACAACTAAAAGGATGGAGGAATTTAGCTAAAGGAATGAAAGAACAACAAAAAGGGTGGAAGAATGAAGCTAGAAGGAATGAAAGAACAACAAAAAGGGTGGAAGAATGAAGCTAAAGGAATGAAAGGACAATACAAAGGATGGACGAATGAAAGAACAGCAAAAAAGATGGAAGAATGAAGCTAAAGGAATGAAAGGCCAACAAAGGGGTGGAAGAATGAAGCTAAATGGAAGAAAGAACAACAAAAAGGATGGAAGAATGAAGGGGGGATGGGCTATTTATATACTAATATATTTATCTTGTTATTATGTTTTAGTCTCCGTATCAGACCTAGATGGGGATAAACGTCTTAAAACAGTAGGCTGAATGGAGCCGAATGGATACAACCCAGAGAGAGAGGGAGAGACACAACGAACTAGGTAAGCCCCCTTAATGGAATTATACGAAACAACTAAGTCTCTTCATCATAAATATCAGGGAGGAAATCAGGGAGGAGTACAGGAGAGCAGTGGAAAGACGACTAGGTGGGTTCGACCTGGAAGTTATGGAGGAAGTGGAGGAGATGAGCAAGGTGTTTAAGGATGAGATCTGTGCAGCATGTGAGGAGGTGTGTGGAGTGAGGAGAAGAGGGAGGGGAGTGAAAGGTACAGCATGGTGGACAGAAGAGGTAAGAATAGCTGTGGAAGAAAAGAAGAAAGCATATAGAGAGTGGTTGGGTAGTAGAGGGAATGAAGATTCCGAGAGACAGAAACGAGCGAGGTACGTGGAGAGTAAGAGGGTGGTGAAGAGAGTAGTGAAGGAAAGTAAGAGAAGAGTAGATGAGGAATTTGGAAGGAATCTGAGTGTAAAATGGAGGGAGAGTAAGAAACTGTTCTGGAAAGAAGTCAAGAAAGTTAGGGAAGGTAGCAAGGGAAACAGTAAGGGTGTGAAAGATAAGAATGGGAGAATGCTAGCCGAGAAGCAAGAGAGAGTCGAAAGATGGAGGGAGTACTTCAGTGAGTTGCTAAATGAAAGGAATGAAGAGCCAGCAAACATAGCTGGATATGGTATGGGAGGGAGAAGAAGAGAAGTAGTGGAGGAGGAGGTGGGGATCAGGAGGTCAGAAGTGTGGGAAGCCATGAAAAAAGTGAAGTTGGGGAAAGCACCAGGAACAGATGGAGTGTGTGGGGAAATGTTGAGGTATGGTGGTGAGATAGTGATAGAATGGGTATGGACAATGTGCAAACTAGCATGGGAGAAGGGGAGTGCACCCGATGACTGGAAGACTGGCATAATAGTCCCCCTATATAAGGGCAAAGGGGAAAGAGGAGTGTGGTAACCACCGAGGAATATGTCTTCTAAGCGTAGTAGGGAAGGTATACAGTAGGGTAGTGATTGAGAGAGTGAGAGTGAGAACGGAGAAATGGATAGGCGACGAGCAGGGAGGTTTTAGGAAGGGAAGAGGATGTGTAGATCAGATTTTTACCCTGAATTGTGTTGTGGAGAAGTATCTGGAGAAGAAACAAAAGGTGTATGTTGCCTTTATGGACTTGGAGAAGGCCTATGACAGAGTGGATAGAGAAGGTTTGTGGAAAGTACTTAGAATATACGGAGTAGAGGGCAAGTTGCTGAAAGCAGTGAAGAGCATGTATGAGGGTGCAAAGGCGGCAGTATGTGTGGATAGTGAGCAGAGCGAGTTCTTTGACCTGAATGTTGGTTTGAAACAGGGGTGTGTGATGTCCCCATGGTTGTTTACTGTATATATGGATGGAGTTATGAAAGAAATACTATCAAGAGCAGTGGATGTTGGTGTATTGCTGAAAAGGGAGGGAATTGAGTGGAAGCTACCTATACTGCTGTTTGCGGATGATACAGTTCTGATGAGTGATAATGAATGTGAGTTGCAGGGTCTGGTAAATGAGTTTGGAACAGTGTGCGAAAAACGGAATTTGAAGGTAAATACGGGGAAGAGCAAGGTTATGGTCTTCGAAAGGGGTGAAGTCACAGAGTGTGAGGTGAAGCTGAACGGTCAGGCTATGGAGATCGTCAACTCTTTTAAGTATCTGGGCAGTGTGTTGAGTAAAGATGGGACTATGGATGAAGAGGTGCGGGAGAGGGTACAACAGGGGAAGAGGGTTGTAGGAACGCTAAAAGCAGTAACAAGAAATAGGGTGGTCAGTATGGAAGTGAAGAAGTCCTTGCATGACAGTGTGGTAATCCCGACACTGACTTACGGAAGCGAAGCATGGACGTTGGTTGAGAGACTCAGACCAAGAGTGAGAGCAGTGGAAATGAATTACTTAAGGAGTGCGTGCGGAGTTACATGGAGGGATAGACAGACTAATGAGAAAGTAAGAAGGAGGTGTGGTGTGGAGGTAGATGTGCTGGAAAGTGTGAAAAGGAACAACTTGAGATGGTTCGGCCATATGGAACGTATGGAAAGCGAGAGAATGACTAAGAGGGTGTACGAGAGCGAGGTGGAGGGACAGAGGGGGAGAGGTAGACCGAATATGAGGTGGAAGGATGAAGTGAGGAAGTACATGAACGAAGGCGGTGCTGGTTGGGGGGAGGGGCGTCGACTGACTGGGGACAGAGGTGCATGGGGGCGGTTCGTTCGTGGCCACCCCTTCGGGGATCACGGCGTCAGGCAATAGATAGATAGATAGATCATAAATATCCCAAGTTTTTGTAATAAATATAATATTTCGCTAAATAAAATATTTCGTTGAGTAATTTCAGGAAGGACATTGCAAGTTACCATCAGCTTAAAATAAACAGACTATAATAAACTGCAAAAGAGAAAGAGGGAGGTGGAAAGGGAACATGACTCTGTGTGAGTGTATGTGTGTGAGTGTATGTGTGTGTGTGTATGTGTGTGTGTGTGTATGTGTGTGTGTGTGTGTGTATATATATGTGTGTGTATATATGTGTGTGTGTGTGTATATATATGTGTGTGTGTGTGATTGTGTGTGTGTGTGTGTGTGCATGTGTGTTTGTGTGTGCGTATATGTGTGTATATATGTATGTGGGAGGGGCAGATATATTGCATTAACTGCTCAATGTCACCTGGAAATGACCCCATTAATCCCCGTCCCAGCTAATAGTTCACAACATTGGCTGAAATAGCGTTTGTCTGCTCGTCTCATTCAACTAGCGCGAAATAATAAGGTACACTCGGGCTCATTTAACCTTTTCTTTACCAGCGACGTCTTTTTAATTCTATTCTACCAATATTTAATGCTATTCTACCTATATTTAATGCTATTCTACCTATATTTAATGCTATTCTACCTATATTTAATGCTATTCTACCTATATTTAGAAGATTTTGTGCAGTTTAAGAATAATCTGTGGTAGTAAAAGAGTTAAGTAAGATAGTTCGAAGCCTGTTAATTGTTGGAGGCCCTTTTTAAACTGAATACAATTGTCTAAACATAGCTAACATATACTAAAAAACACGCCGGCGGTACGAAAGGGGTTAAACGGGTCGTTTTTCTAGATCCCCTTCTCCCTCATGTTTAACCCCATTATTTTCAGATGGGTCGTTTTTCTAGATCCCCTTCGCATGTTTAACCCCATTGATTTTTAGATTATAAGATGTTTGCCCCTTTAGTGTGTCGATTTTAAGAACTTCCGCCCCATTTCTTTGTCAATATTAAGAACTGTCTTGCTATTTAGGTGTCGATTTCTTTCCTGACGAACGATAGTGAGCCTGTAATTGTGTAAGAACCGGCCTTCGGTCGGGAAATTTTTCTGACGAAAAATGTACAAATTTATCTAGAAGGGGGATCTAATGGATGTTTTTTTAAGCTTGATGAAGGTCTAGGGAGGAAACTAGAAACAATATTAAATAAATTAAAATATCGACCAAAAAGTGAACCATCCCACCTTAATTAATCCTGGTACATATATCTTCGAAGCTGTCTCAGGTTGAATGGAAACGTTATATTGAGTCTTTACCTGATATTTATATTCGGAAGCTCCTTTAAGGGGGGGGGGGGGGGGGGGGTTCACTTTTGGGGGGCGATTTTTGCACGTATTCATTATTTTTTGAGTTTCCTCCCTAGACCTCCATCAAATTAAAAAAAAAAATCCATTAGATCCCCCTTCTAGATAAATTTTTACATTTTTCGGTAGAAAAATGTCCCGGCCGAAAGCCGGTTCTTCCAACATTACAGGCTCACTATCGTTCGCCAGGGAAAAAATCGACACCTAAATAGCACGAAAGGTCTAAATATTGACGAAAAAATGGGGCGAAAGGTCTTAAAATCGACTAACTAATGGGGCAAAACATCTTAACATCTGAAAACTGAGGGGGCTCAACATGAGGGAGAAAGTGGGCCAGAAAACCGGCCCATCCCCCCTTAAATTGTTCGAAGCTTCAGAATGTGCCCGAATTAACCCCATCAGTACCGGTGACGTCTTTTTTATTATTGGATTGTAAGCTACATTTAGACGATTGTGTGAAGCTCAGAAAGGATATATGGTAGCTAAAAGGGTTAACTAAGATAGCCTGTAGCCTTTTAATGGATAGACGTCCTTCCTAAGCTGAATACAATCGTCTAACAATGGCCAGCCTACAATGCCAAGAATGTCACCGGTACAGAACGGGTTAACCCATCGACTACCAGCGACGTGTGTTATAGTTTATTCCAGCTATATTTAGACGATAATAGGCAGCTTAGGAAGGATCTGCGGTAGTTAAATGGGTTGTTTGAGGTAGTTTGAAGTCTTAGTATTGCTAGAGGTTGAATAAAATCGTCTAATAGTTGCCAGAATACAATGAAAAGGACGTCACCGGTACTGAATGGGTTAACCCTTTCCGTACCAGCGACGCGTTTTAATTTTATTCTGGCTACTATTAAACGAATATTCAGTTTAAAAAGGGCCTCCATCAATTAACAGGCTTCGAGCTACCTCACGTAACCCTTTTTGGCACCACAGATCCTTCGTGAACCGCACAAACTCGTCTAAATATAGCTAGAAAAATATGAAAATAACGTCCCTGGCACTGAATGTGTTGAGGGGGGTCCCCGGCTTTTTTAAATCTGTCTCTCTTTCCCTGGCTTGTATCCATTCGGCCCCATCCAGCCAACTGTTTAAGACGTTTATCCCCATCCAGGTGTCGATTTCTTCCTGGCGAGCGATAGCGAGCCAGCATTGTATGGAGAAATCCGGCTTCGCCGGAGAAATTTTTCTATCGAAAAATGTACAGATTTAGCTTGCTGTCAAAACATATATATACTGTATATATATATATGCTGGCTCGCTACCGCTCGCCAGGTAATATTGACACCTGGATGGGGGTAAACGTCTTAAAACAGTAGGCTGAATGGGGCCGAATGGATACAAGCCAAAGAGAGAGGGAGAGAAAGAGAAAAAAAGCGAGGTGGGCTCCCTTAATGATCGCAGCTGTATAATGTATATGTGTGTGTTTCGGAGCGTGATGTGCTGAAGTTAATTACGGACTAATAAATTGGTGTCTGTACGGCTGTCATGATGTAATTGTAATCAGGGCTGTTAATTACAACAATGTATACATGTAAACACTCATTAGCATATTTTGGATCTGCATAGTCACATATAGTCAAGTAGATATACAAATACATGTGTGTGTGTGTGTGTGGTGGGGGGGGGGGTGAAGAGAGAGAGAGAGAGAGAGAGAGAGAGAGAGAGAGAGAGAGAGAGAGAGAGAGAGAGAGAGAGAGAGAGAGAGAGAGAGAGAGAGAGAGAGAGAGAGAGAGAGAGAGAGAGAGAGAGAGAGAGAGAGAGAGAGAGAGAGAGAGAGCATGGCTAGGGAGGATATACATAAATACTAACAATTCAGCCAATATGATCAACGTTTAACAGATAACAGGAACACGAGAGGACAGGTGGGATGAAGAGACACAATTAACCCCACCAAGAAAGTTAGAGTTTCTGCTGATTGAGGACAAAAGTTAGTACAAGTAACATTTCATAGTGTAGGACTGTCTTGCCACTAAACTTTATTGTGAAGAATAAAGACCTTGTATACAAAACGCACATGAAAAAAAATAAAAAATAAGTAGACTCACACAGTTGTGATAATCACATAATCATCATACTTAAATATGCTTTCCTTTCATTAAAACATTAGGCTATTCAGTGTGCAGTTGGCTGTGAGTACAATCGGGGGTATTAAGTGTTGTCATAGATTCCAGTGGTTTTCGCTCAACAAGTGTTATTGGTATATTTATAGTTACTGGGAAAAGTGCTTATCCCTCAGAGTATTAGTCAGTGTCCGAAACTTTGTGAAATATCTGACAACACTTATTAACCTCGACTGTACATGATTATATTGATATCCAGTATTCGATAATTGGATATAATATCGTAGTCATGTACTTAATCTTTAACAGTATTGAAGGTGTAATGGTTAGAGTTTTTAATATCTGTATGTGGTAATCCAGGTTCGAATCCCGGGAAGATCACATTACTAAATTACTAAATAAATAAATAAATAAATTAGATTATATCAATATCATCATACTCATCCTTCGTAATTAAATTCAAAACATGCATATTTTCTATAATTATTACAAATATTATAATAATTTTTGTTCTATTTATATATATTGTTACGCTGGCCAGCTTGCCAGAATGTACTCGTACTCGCTAGCGCTCGCCGGGGCAGTGAAATGGGCAATAATAATCGTAGAACGATGTTCTTTCTTTCTTAGTGTTCATGTTGTGTTACGATCCAGGTTCTACAAGACACCGGGCTCTTCTTCATTGGACTAGATAAGGCTAAATGCAACAACGGTAACACTAGTTCCAACCCCTGCCTTAACCACTGGAGAACAAAACACCTATACCGCCCTGAGTCGTGCCTGGACAACGAGGTATCCTATGACTCGGTAAAAGGTGCACACTATAGGCTGATGATCACTGAAGCAGCCTATACTCATACAACATACGATTACTTTATTAAGGTATACAAGGAAAAAGATAGATAGCGTAATTAAATCGCAGCAACGATTTAATAGCAAACTAGAAGAAGGATAATTAACGTTACGTTAAATAATCAGTAAACTGTCACCCCTGTCTGAAAGAAAGTGAAACAAAGAAAGTCCTAAAGCATCATGCCAGAATCTTCTGCAAAAGTCAGATGCAACTAAGAAGTACGTATCGGATTCTGAACTGTGTATTATTACTGTGGGAACATATAGTGTAGGGACATACGGTGTTATCTGGCACAGGTGTAATTATAAAACAGTCGGCAGTCTAAACTCTAACCACAAAAAGATGTGCTTTCTCCCACCAGGCACTAGCCTGCTCTGGTTGGGTCTCTCAGCAACAATCACGACTTACTATAAACATAAGGAGCAATAATGCTGCACAAATATACACAATGAGATTATAAACCCTAGTCGGGGGTCTGCCAGGTGGACGAAGTCTAGCAGCGAGTCGTAGGCTAAAGCTACCTGGGCCGAGCCACCTGCTCGGTAGCCTAGTGTCGTTCTCAAGTCTGTGCGCCTAGTTACATTAAATGACGGGGTGCTCTCTTGACAGATCCAGGTCTCGTGTACCTGGTTCTCTCCTGGCGACCCTCCTAAGTCAAAAGCTAACGAGCTAGCACAGTGCTGGGTGGACTAGGCCAACGCCCTCACGCCAACACAGTGCTAGGCTCTAAGGTACACAGACAAGAAAATGACCTAGGCCTCCGCAGGTATCCGGTACAGTTGCATAGGCTCAACGAAGTCTATGCTCATAGGAAACTGCAACCTGATAGCCTCTCCCCAGTCTAGCATCGACTAACCTGGCAGACACCCAAGAAAATAAAGTTGGGGCAACACAATGAGTATGTCAAACCTCCCCAAGCCAAAATGGATAACCCTCGGATCCAAAATGCCTAACTAAGTACATATAATATCTCTGAGAGCTCGCTGTATAATACAGTGACGGATATATGAAATCAACGTCAAGGGGAAGGGCAGTTAATTAATAGTAGGATATACAGAGAGAAGAAGGTAAGCAGTGGTAGAGAAAGTTCGCAATAGGGGGATGAGGTGGGCTGACAGATTGCAAAGGGATGTTAGCGTTACAGCACTACGAGGAGATCTGAGGGAGACACAAGGACAGGAGCCCGCACCACCGTCCCAGGACCGCGGCCGCCAATCACAGACGACTACGTCACCAGGCAGCAGGGCTGCAGAAGGCGCCAGGAACCACCAGCCAATCAAGGGCGAAGGAAATCGCGCGAGCGGGAAAACTCCTCGAGTGAGGGAGGCAACACATACCTACGCACGCACACATTACCACCACGCTCTCGCTATTCTCTCTCTCCCTCCACAATGCATCTTATATTCTACTAATGATATAAAATACTTCCCGTTGTCACAGACGAAAGTAAAGACCACCAACAACACGAACACTATGAAAGAAAGAACAACATTCTCTGATACCTGTAGCCCATTTCACTGCCTGGGGAGAGGGGAGAAGAGGATAGGGAGCCAACCGCTGCCCCCTCGTGGTCGCTGGGGAGCTGATGTGCGTCACAGTTGTCACAGACAGATCAGTGTTTGCCTTTATTCTTGTCTGTGACACTTGGAAGTATTTTATATCATTGATAGAGTTATAAGATATATAGTGTGATAGTTGCAAGCAGAGAGAGAGAGGGAAGAGCGAGGTGGTAGTATGTGCGTGTGTATGTACGTGTGCATTCCTCGCTTGGGCGGGGCCACTCGCTCCCTATTGGATGGCGGGCCTGGCGTGTCATATGACGCCTGCTTTTCATGACGTAGTTGCCTGTGATTGGAGGCCGCTATCCTAGCTCGGTGGTGGGGCTTCCTTCTCTCATCTCTCCTCAGAGCATGGTATCGTGTGCTTGGTCCTAGACGTCCCTTGCATTCTGTCCCCAATCTAACCCTCTTTACTACTGTTCCTCTCTCTAAACTCCTTCTTTCCAATACTTCTTATCTTTATTCAATTATCCATCCCTTCTGGTTCTCGCATACGACTTCCATAGTCGGCCAGTCGTATTGCCAGCACCTGTTCTCACATATATGTTTTGCACTAGCTTTAGGGATTATTAGAGTATTATTAGATTATTAGTCACATGGATTCATATTATTGGGTGCTTCTAATTAGTGGGTTGTTCTTTATTACTATTTAATGCTAGACAGTGGAGGGTATCTTTGGTCGTTGTCGGAGTTATGTATATGGCAAGTCAGAGCCTGTACAACTTCGACGGAGCTAGGTAGCCTGTAACCCTTGTGCATATTTTCCTTTGCGAGCTTTGCAGTATACAAGCGAAGGGCTTTTGCCTACTCTTGCTTGTATGCTTGCTACCTCATTTTGTTGACCTATGAGGAGCGCCAGGGTAAGACCAGATACTTGATATCTGGACTTACCAAGAGAGCCTCCTAGTCACTTAACGTAAGATAAGGGAAATCTGTTCAGGGGAGACAGTAGGCTACGAGCATGCTTGAGCTCTGCCTAGGCTCCTTGTAACTTTTATGCCGCTGCTAGACTTTATTAGTAAGAAAGACAGCATTGTGTTTACTAACTTTAACTGCGTATGCTTTAGGAATTATTCACGTGTAGTTTATGCCTAGGTTGATGCATAGTGCACAACCCAGTATGGCTGTTACTTTGGCTAAGGAAGTACTGGTTTGAGTGGCTGTTATTAGTGCTGTCACAGAGTTGTTGCACTCCCTTGTTTTATATACCCGGTATATGTATCCTACTTGTTGGTGTATTTAAGATACACGCTTTGGTGTCCTACCCCTGCATTATTCCTGTTCTGTATTCGACGAGCATCTTAGAGCATCAGACGTTTTCAGAAGATTCCATATCTGTTTGCTGTAGGACTAGACTTCCAGTGTTTTCATAGAGCATTGAAGAGTTTAGTGTGGAGTTCAAACTCACACTAAAGTTAACGTAAGCATATACTCCTTTATTAAATCTTGTCATAGTTTATCTAAGCATTGTTATTACTTGAGAGCTTTTTATTAACGTAATTACTCTTGTTGTGAGTAGGCTTGGCAGTCACCGGAAAGCCTTTGTAGAAGTGTACTAAACCCAGTTAATTGATACCCCGTTATCCAGTAGATTAACTCTGGAGGGTTTAAGTGTTTTGTTCATCGGCTTAATAGTTCGAGGGTTTGGAATTAGCGTACCGTTGTTGCAGATATAGCCTATCTTCTAGTCCAATATTAAGTGCCCTTGTTTATTTCGTTGTGCCGGTCGTAACAAATGGCGACCTTAGTCCAGTATATAGTGAACTGAATTTTGCAGGTTTTTTGGAGAAATCTTATTGCCATTTGGGGTTGAATTTATTTCTCGCAGTGTTGGCAGTGGACATTGTTTTGAGGATATATGGAACTTGTTGGAGTTTATTGGTGACCTAGTATTGCACTTAAAAACATCTTCGAATATTTTTTGTGAATAAAGCTACGCGAGAGTTTGGCTACTTTTGTCTTGATTTGGGATTTTTTTTTTGTTGACTCCATCATGTCACTGGACGGGTCTGAGCATAGTGAGGGCACAGTGCGAGAGACAGGCGAGGAGGTGGAGAAGGTGGAGTTGTTAGACGGCGTTTGGGCGATGAACGGTGAAGAGGATGCTCGGAGGTTTTTGGAGGAGCCTGTGTCGGCGGACCGGGTGCCGGGGCTGGACCGGTACGGACTGCAGTGTATAGCCACGGTCTTAGGGTTTCCTTGCACTAGCGGTTGGTCAAGAAGTCAGCTGGTTACCTGTGTGCTGGGTGGGGTGCGTGAGGCTTCGGGTGGAGCGGGAGCTGGGGCACCTTCGTCCCAGCCCCCATTCCACTCAACTCCTATCATGGCGCCCCCTCGGATTCCGGAGCCGGGTACGTTCCCGCAGGCCGATGTCCGCTGGCGGTTGGGTATGCCTCTAGGTGACTCACAGGGTGGGTCCCCGGTAGTAGCACCCCCTCCTCAGGGTTTGACTCCCGAGATGTTGTTTCAGCTCGAGCTCGCCAAACTTGAGCAGCGAAAGCATGAGGCTGAGCTCAGGCAGCAGCAGCAGCAGCGAGAGGCTGAGCTCAAGTATAGGTATCAGGCTAAGTCTGCAAGGTATTGTGCCGATGTTGACCTAGAGAAAACTCGTATAGAGGTGACGGGGAACCGTTTCGTCCAGGGGGGTCGACCCCATGACCAGTCCCTGTTGCATCTACTAAAGTTGGTTCCAGTGTTTGATGAGTTAGGAGTTACAGAATTCTTTCTCCATTTTGAGAACAAGTGCCGGGAGCACCAATGGCCTGAGGAGAAGTGGGCAGCCCTTGTTTCGTCACGATTGACGGGGAAATCACTCAAGGCGTACGATGCTTTGCCATTAGATTCCTGTGTGAATTATGAGGCGTTGAAAGAGGCTGTCCTGAGGGCGTATGAGTTGCAGCCAGAGACCTATAGGCTGAAGTTTAGGGCTGTTCCTAAGAGAAAGGAGAGTACTTTCCAGGAACACGCTAGAGAGCTGTCAGATGCGTTTGAGAATTGGTTGAGGTCGGAGAAGGCAACTACTTTTGATGCAGTGAAGCAATTAGTGTTGTTAGAACAATTTTTCAAATGTACTGGCAGTGACTTGACTCTTAACCTGAGAGAAAAGCAACCTAAAACTCTGCAGGAGGCGGCTCAGTTGGCTGACCTCAGGTTGTCATTGATTCGTGGGTGCGGGTCTGCACAGAGAGCTGAGGCAGGTAACCAGGGGCGTACCACTCTACCCCCCCCCCCCGAATTAAGGACACAACTAATTACACATTCAAGAGTACTGGTGCCAATTTTGATCCCAAGTCGAAACCCTTCCCGTTAAAGAAAGGCCAGGGCCCTTCCTCACCTCAGAGGAAATCCAAGAGCGAAGTGGAGTGTTTCAAGTGTCATGAGAAGGCGCATATTGCGCACTCATGTCCGAGCACACCGCCTACAGCAGTGGTGTCACTAGTGAGCAACATCGGTGTGTCTTTGAGGTCTTCCGCGTTTGCCCGGGGTAATATGTCGGTTGCGAAGTCACAGTCGGTGCAGAAGCCGCAGGAGGGCTCGTCACCCGTCCGAGATGCTTTTTGCGGTCATAGGGGGCACGGCACTGTGAGGTGGGATGGTGTGGAGCATAGGCTTGAGTTGCTGCGTGATACAGGCGCTTCCCAGACACTTATTAAGAACTTCACTGGCAAGCCTACTAACGCGGCTCGGGTTGTGGTGGTTCAAGGTATCAATGCTACGCGGTCTTACCCGCTGGTCAGAGTGGAGCTTGAGGTGGACGGTGTGACACAGGAGTTGGATGTGGGTGTTGTGGAGAAATTGCCAGTTGAGGGGGTCGACCTCCTTCTCGGTAACGACTTTGCGGTGCCTACTTCCGAGGTTCCACCCTTAGTCGTTGCCGAGAGGGCGGCCGACACGAGTAGGGAGGGGCAAAAGGGGCTCGAGAGATCTCAGTCCGCTCAGGTGTCACAGCCTAGTACCCAGGTTTCAGACCAGCGAAGGAAGGGTCGGAAGGAGAAAGTCAAGGCTGGTGGTCGGGTTGAGAGTTTGGACCCAGCGACGACTCGGTACTTGCACCAAATTTTAGCTCCGGAGTGGCCCCAGAACCTGTCCCCCCTAGTGACATGGTAGGGCGTGATGGCACTCCACGACAGAGTAGTTCCCAGGTGCAACTAGAAGATCTTAGTCTTGAGAGTTGTGGGAACGGGGCTATTGAACTCGATGAGGACGGGGAAGCATGTCATGTGAACCTGTTGAAGGAGTTTGTGAGGCGCCCACCTGAGCAGCCTACTGTCCCTGTGTTGGTCTGCAGCAACCAAGGTGGAGAGGGAGAGGGGGGCAGTGAGGCACAGGTGGTGAAAAGTTGGGATTGTCATGTCACGGCGGATCAGTGGGCGGGGAACACGAGTCAGGTGGCTGTGGAAGCGCTTGAGCACCTGCCTGAGCAACAGTGTGCAGCGATCCAGCACCTGCTCGGTTCATACCCCACTGTTTGTGCCGAGCACCCAGGCCTCACAACTTGTGCCGTGCACGATGTTCCTCTGGCAGGTCACATGGGTGTGAGTAAACCGTTGGCCTCGTTGTCTAAGTTGTTCAAGGTGGGCGACGAGGCTTTGGCATGGTTGTCAGGTCAGGGTCGACCCATGGCTGCTAAGGGTGATGGTCAGTATCAGGCCATTAAGCAGATTGGTGAGGTTAACTATGGAGTAGATACGCCCGATCGTCGCATAGCCTCCCAATGCTGCCCTAGTAAAATGCAACAACCCAACCATAGACCGACTGTATCTGGCCGTGGCGCTGAAGGCGGTGATGCTGCGCAGGCAGATGTTGTCGCAAGGAATGCGGGGGTGCGCATGTACGGTATCGGCGGGGAAGCCTTAGCACTTATGAACTATGGGAGTGACTGCACAGGTGGTACAGATTGTCCCTCTCATGACCTGGCTGTTTTAGGGACAGAGGTGGAGAAAGAGGGAGACTATAGTTTAGAAACTGCGGTCCCGGCTGGGTTGTGGGAGGGCAATGAGCTTGTTGTTCTTCGAGATAAGTTGCAACCTCTTGTTCCTAAGCGTCAAGAGAAGTTGTTTACAAGGCTGTGGCAGTACGTCCGCATGTTTGTTGATTCTCCAGGCCTGATGTACGCGGTGGCACCCGACATGGAGGCTGGAGACAGTGCAAGGCTCAAATTGGCTCCCTACCGTATAAATCCTGCTCGACAGCCTGTCGTGAAAGCAGAGCTGGACTACATGTTGGAAAAGGGTCTGAGGGATATCGTGAGTGGTCGTTGCCAGTGACTTTGCAACCTGAGTTGAGTGGCAAGATCCGTGTTTGTGTTGATTGCAAGAGTGTTGGTGCATCATCCCTGACAGACGCCTATACCTTATCCAGAGTTGACGACCCCCTAGACCGCATCGGGGCTGCCTCGTTTATCACTAAGGTGGAAATAGTGAAAGGTTATTGGCAGGTCCCGTTGCCGGAGAGAGCGAAGAGATGTGCCAGTCTTGTGATGGACTGGGCAGTTTATCAGAGTCAGGTGTTGTTTTGCTGCCGGAACACAAGTTGGATGTGTGGCATGTTAAGGGCACTGATAATGTTCTGGCTGATTGTTTGTCACGGGAGGGTATGTTTTAAGGAGCACCCTCGCCGTTCAGTCAGTGTTGGTTTGAGAGTGGAGAAAAATTAGGCTTGCCTCTGTAGTGCAAAGCCGCCAAAAACACTATTAATATAATACAAAAACCTCACATAAAAACTCTTTCTTTTGATAGTATATAAGTGCAGTATGTTACAGCAAGAATCTAAGACATTCTGAGTTTTTTTGTTCTTAGTAGGCTATGCTTGTTGAAGCTTGCTCGTTGAGCGTAACATTGTTAAGTGATACTTTTATTTTGGGGAAGTGTTGTGTAGATTTTTTGTATATAATGAAGTTTTTTTTGTTCGTTTGTGATTGTGCCTTGTTTTTCACAACTTGGGGAGTAGTTGGGTGATGCGGGGTTTGTGGGCATTCTGTCTGGTCAGATGTGGCGTTTACCTGAGGTTAAAACGTCCCACATCTTGGGTGGGGTGTTACGCTGGCGAGCTTGCCAGAATGTACTCGTACTCGCTAGCGCTCGCCGGGGCAGTGAAATGGGCTATAATAATTGTAGAACGATGTTCTTTCTTTCTTAGTGTTCATGTTGTCACAGACAGATCAGTGTTTGCCTTTATTCTTGTCTGTGACACTTGGAAGTATTATATATCATTGATAGAGTTATAAGATATGTAGTGTGATAGTTGCAAGGAGAGAGAGAGAGGGAAGAGCGAGGTGGTAGTATGTGCGTGTGTATGTATGTGTGCATTCCTCGCTTGGACGGGGTCACCCGGTCCCTATTGGATGGTGGGCCTGGCGTGTCATATTGACGCCTGCTTTTCATGACGTAGTTGCCTGTGATTGGAGGCCGCTATCCTAGCTCGGTGGTGGGGCTTCCTTCTCTCATCTCTCCTCAGAGCATGGTATCGTGTGCTTGGTCCTAGACGTCCCTTGCATTCTGTCCCCAATCTAACCCTCTTTACTACTGTTCCTCTCTCTAAACTCCTTCTTTCCAATACTTCTTATCTTTATTCAATTATCCATCCCTTCTGGTTCTCGCATACGACTTCCATAGTCGGCCAGTCATATTGCCAGCACCTGTTCTCACATATATGTTTTGCACTAGCTTTAGGGGTTATTAGAGTCATAGTCACATGGATTCATATTATTGGGTGCTTCTAATTATTGGGTTGTTCTTTATTACTATTTAATGCTAGACAGTGGAGGGTATCTTTGGTCGTTGTCTGAGTTATGTATATGGCAAGTCAGAGCCTGTACGACTTCGACGGAGCTAGGTAGCCTGTAAACCTTGTGCATAGTTTCCTTTGCGAGCTTAGCAGTATACAAGCGAAGGGCTTTTGCCTACTCTTGCTTGTATGCTTGCTACCTCATTTTGTTGACCTTTGAGGAGCGCCAGGGTAAGACCAGATACTTGAGATCTGGACTAACCAAGAGAGCCTCCTAGTCACTTAACGTAAGATAAGGGAAATCTGTTCAGGGGAGACAGTAGGCTACGAGCATGCTTGAGCTCTGTCTAGGCTCCTTGTACCTTTTATGCCGCTGCTAGACTTTATTAGTAAGAAAGACAGCATTGTGTTTATTAACTTTAACTGCATATGCTTTAGGAATTATTCACGTGCAGTTTAAGCCTAGGTTGATGCATAGTGCACAACCCAGTATGGCTGTTACTTTGGCTAAGGAAGTACTGGTTTGAGTGGCTGTTATTAGTGCTGTCACAGAGTTGTTGCACTCCCTTGTTTTATATACCCGGTATATGTATCCTACTTGTTGGTGTATTTAAGATACACGCTTTGGTGTTCTGCCCCTGCATTATTCCTGTTCTATATTCGACGAGCATCTTAGAGCATCAGACGTTTTCAGAAGATTCCATATCTGTTTGCTGTAGGACTAGACTTCCATTGTTTTCATAGAGCATTGAAGAGTTTAGTGTGGAGTTCAAACTCACACTAAAGTTAACGTAAGCATATACTCCTTTATTATATCTTGTCATAGTTTATCTAAGCATTGTTATTACTTGAGAGCTTTTTATTAACGTAATTACTCTTGTTGTGAGTAGGCTTTGCCGTCACCGGAAAGCCTTTGTAGAAGTGCACTAAACCCAGTTAATTGATACCCAGTTATCCAGTAGGTTAACTCTGGAGGGTTTAAGTGTTTTGTTCACCGACTTAATAGTTCGAGGGTTTGGAATTAGCGTACCGTTGTTGCAGATATAGCCTATCTTCTAGTCCAATATTAAGTGCCCTTGTTTATTTCGTTGTGCCGGTCGTAACAATATTGTAATTATAACTATCATTACAAATATTATATAACTGTATTACTATATTATATGTTCTAGCTATTATTAATGTATTCACAATTTATGTTGAATAGGGTGGGTAAGTGTAGGAACATGTATGTATAAATTACTCGAAACAAATAAATCAAGTTTTAGATATTGCCGATACCAATTACTAATCTAAATAGCCTATACTAATGCCTAGACATGACTTATTAGGCCGACTGTACATCACATTTCATATATTTTCGAAAACCGTCACTATAGTCTGTTTGCTTGTTTTTTTGTTTTTTCAGCCGAGGGTAAATTGAATCCCTGTGTTGCTGATTTATCGATAGTTAACCCCTTCTGTACCGGTGCCGTCTTTTTAACTTTATTCTGGCTACTATTAAACGATTTTACTCAGTTTATAAAGGGCCTCCAACAATTAGCAGACTGCGAACTAACTCACTTAACCCTTTTTACTGGGCGGGTGCCCAACTCCGAAAGGAGTTGAAATAGGGGAGCTATCCCCCCGCCAAAGGCGGCTTTCTAGGGCCTTTCCTAGCTGATGCCGAGAGGATTGGGTTCTAGTCATGTGATGATGGGCTGGTCTATCCGAGTGAGAACTGAGCGATCTCTGCCATACCCATAGCTTACTCTGACTGTTCCTTTTACTTATATATCTTCTAGATCTCAAGTGGCGGCGTCTTTTCCGTGGATTGACCTCCCTACTGTCAGTTGGCAGATTGGGAGCCAAAGCGTCACCTTTTTCCCTTGCCCCTCAACTTTCCCTTCATAATTGCTGAGGGGCACAGGGCCTTGGGTGGGGCTTTGGTTTCCCGGGCATTTCCGCACCTTCCTCAGCTCCTTGGAGTGGCTTCGGTCACCCAGGCTTTGTTAGTGGTAAGCAGGGAGGATTTTGTGGGGGCGCTCGTTTATGCCCTTGGCCTTGCTCGAGACCTTGGGGCTGTTCGGCCAGACAGCCTGGGGAACAACAACAACAACAACAACCAGCACCCAAGGTATGAACATCTCTAGGGAAGGACCATTTGGCACTTACCCGGTGCTAATACTACGAGGCAGTAAGTGCTGATCGGAATGGCAGCGTAAGCAGAAACCCGAGCCCGGATGTGCAGTACGACAGGCATCTACCACAAAATTACGAGCTTTCAGCCAAGTACCCTGTGGCCTACGAGTACCTGTCAGCAGTGCATGCTCTCTCCATAGCATTGCACAAGAAAGAGCTGAATGGTACCACGTTTCCCTAAGCCTGAGCCGCATTATTTGTGAGGCGTGCAGCAGAGCGTAGTGGTGGTGATTTCAAGCAGTAGCAGCATATTTATGCTTCTTTTTTATCCTATGGGTCCGCAACCAATAACAAATAGTTAAAGGGTTAGATCATCTATTTGTAATAAACCGAGGTTACATTAACCTCACTTTCTAAGAAAGAGATAATGATATATAATCCCCAATACATCACAAGCCTATTTCATCATAAGAAAAAAATATGTTTTGAGTTAATTTGTTTATTCCTCTTTTAGAAATAAACCTAGGCAACTCTAGTGCATATTACGAGATAGCCAACCATCTAAATAGTAGCGAACCTTATCAGTTATCACCAAGTGGTATTGATAAAATAAGAAGGTATGCTTGCTGCGTAAACGTTATTCACTGAACTCTTGAGGTTACTAATGCATGAAAGTAGACATTCAAACTCAAGATACTTAACCCAAGAATGGCGAGCATCCTCTCGAGAGGTTCTGCTGTTGGACGGCGAGCGTCCTCTCGAAACCCAATAAATAAAGAAATCCTTTCATACCACCCCACTTGCACTCAAAACAAAGTAATGTGTGATTAGGTGAGATGATTCCCCTCCAGTACCCCCTATCACTCCTCCACATGTGTGGAGGAGAGGTCCCCCTTCTCAATTATTGGGTGTTTTCCCTATTATTCCCGAAATTTATCGAGTATTTTTGCGCGAGGATGGCTGGGAGAGAAGTGGGAGTCTTTCTCCGACCCTCTAGCCAGTCTCAGACCTCCTATAGTCTCTCAGTAGCATACAAGACAGTGGAGAGGGTGGATGTATGTCTCTCTCCGGTCCGCCTCAGCTTACGACCGCGTGGCTAAAATATACGTTTTTCACCAGCCAATTGCTGTCCCACTTATTTTATTACTCTTCGTTGTTTATATGTTTATATTAAAAATAAAATAGGGGCATATGGAGAAGTAAGAATGTTATATATGGTATATATGACGATTTTCTTCAGAATTGAAGCCAATATCTTCGCATGGCGCGCACTTTGAGCTGCCATAGCTTCGCGCTTCTTGAGTTAACCAACAAAAATATGTATTCAAAAGTTTTGATGTTCGTAGGTTGGCTAGAGTTGAATAGGAGTACTGTTATGTGAATGCAGTATAGATGGTGAAAGAGTTTTAAAAGCAACTTCTATTTTGCAGATTTATGTGTGTGTTCTGCACAGTATGAAATTATATTTACCCAGTAGATACAGAGTTATATTTTCATAGTATATAAGTGAAACATATCAAGTGCCATATATATGTATATATTTGTATACAGTATATATATATATAAAGTATATCTCACATATACACGTGAGCTACTAAATGTGTTTATATTATTAGTTGGGACTCGAACCACAGACAGTCAAGACGAGAGTCCATGCTTTAATCAACTCTACCATGGCGTCACAAAGGATATTATACCCTTTCATATTAATATGGAGAGGCTAGACCTTTGGGACCCCGAAGTTTTTTTTTTTTTTTTTTTTTTGCAAAAATCCTTCCTACAGTGCAGGAAAGTGCAAGTGAAGAGTAAAAAACACCATCCGACATCTTCAACCCCTCCCTCCCACTCCCCCATGCCCAACCCAAAATATCGCACCCCCGAAATTTATATATATTGTTGTTGTGCTAAAATCCTTCCTAAAATATAGGAAAGTGCAAGTGAAGAGTAAAAATCACCATCTGATATTTCCAACACCCTCAAACCCCTCCCTTCGTCCATCCCTCCCTTGCGTGTTTTTGCTACTTCTGCGATAAATGTTTTATCGACATGTAAAATCAACTGTTTTCGTGAATATTACTCGATATCGTCCATACTTTGCAGACAAGTTCCATATGTATCAATGCAACTTTGCACACAAGGAAAGTGTGTTTACAACTATGGTTCTTTTCAGCATTTTTGTGTTTGTTTTTGTAATATAGGGCCCCGATCCCATACACATACATTCAATATTTTTGTGCACAGCTTGTATGTATCATTGGGGAATACTAATATTGCACATTTGTAGGTAATATAGTTAGGCTACTTTAAACAAAAAACAGGCAATTTCTATTGGTAAATATAGGATCCTTGTATTTTATATTGGTATACAAATTTCGCTGCTGCGCGCGCGCGCACATAAGGTGATGAAAATTGCACCAGATATTCCTTAGAACACTGGGATCAAATACTATAAACGTTTACACAATACTGGGTATATAGCTGGGATTAGCCCCACTAGGTCTAGCCGCCCCTTAAGGAGAAAGAAAATTCCTACTTGGAGAAAGCATTTCATTACATACACAATCTGTAGGACCCATATTTCAGAGTATCATTCAGGAATTTTGAATATAGGAAAGGGATCAATATTCTTAATTAACACGTTGTAGTAGATTTGATTAAAGCATGGATTCTTGTCCTGACTGTCGGTGGTTCGAGTCCCGGGTGAGAAAAACATAATATATATATGTATATATAATGGAAGCAATTGATTCTCCTACTGGGAATCGAAGACGAATAAGGAATATGAAGACCAAAGCGAACATAACATATTTGTTTATTGGCAACGTTGCAACACTAACCTTGTGTCATTATCAAGCCTAAACAAGAGAAAGAATAAAACCTATCGTGAATATCATAAAATCATCACATGTTAAAATTGAAAATGTATTCAAAAGATAAAATTAACGAAAATATAGCTAAGGTTCATTACATTAAGACATTAAAAGTAGAGATATTTGATAAGTGAAAAAGGAATAAAAGAGTGAGAATAATGTAAACAATAATAATTAATGTTAGGCAAAATAAAGATAGATGAGGGTGGCGAATTTAAAAGTCAAGGAGTGAAAGGGGCGGGGTTGACTAAAATAAGGAAACAGGAGTACAAATGGGCACATATATCTATTTAAACATATGCCTACACGTACCAGCACAGGACACTAAAAGCAGAGGAGGGGCGTGGAGGTCTCGTGGGTGCCTATGTTTAAGGATTCGGACTTAGTTCACGGCTTTAGTAAATCAAAATTTCATAAACTTCTTTCATTAGCATCAACAGACTGCTTGTTTTTGTTCAACGAATCCCTGTACAGACAAACGGACGGAGTTTCCATGGGTAATCCGTTAGGTTGTTGTCTCGCCAATTCATTCCCTGCCCATCATGAAACCATAATTATGGCTTAACCAGTGCCCCGAAAATTTCAAACCTTTAGTATATAAACGTTACATCGACGACATCTTCCTAGTATTCAGTTCCCCAGATCATGTCCCGCTATGTCTTAATTACTTGAACTCCCAACACCAACACATCAAATTCACCGCCGAACTAGAGAACGAAAACAAGTTACCATTTTTTGATATTAATATTGAAAAATCAAACCATTCATTTGTAACATCAGTGTACCGCAAACCGACATTCACAGGCCTCATGACTAAGGTCGACTCCTCCATTCCTATCCAATTCAAGCGAAATTTAGTTTGCACTCTGGTCACCAGAGCTTATAATATATGTTCCAATTTCATGTCCATGCATAACGAATTTCAGTTTTTGAAGAAAATGTTAGATGTGGACGGCTTCCCACTAATGTTCATTGACAAATGTATTGGTACCCAGCTTCAAAAATTACATTCGCCCTCGCCAAAAATCACTACAGTCAATAAGGCCCCTTTGTATTTTACCTGCCCCTTTCTTGGTAAGCAAAGCTTCGCACTAAAGCACAGTCTTCAAAGACTGATCTCTGAGTTCTTTCCTCATATTTCATTAAGGGTAATATTCAAGCCTCAAATTACAATCTCCCAGCTGTTCAAAGTTAAAGATCGTATCCCTTGTGTTCTACAATCCTCAGTTGTATATAAGTACAACTGTAGTAGATGTAATGCTACGTATATTGGTCAAACCAAACGCCAACTTTCAACTAGGACCTCGGAACACAAGGGTCGATCTTACCGTACCAATTTCCCTTTGTCAAAGCCATCATATTCTGCTATCCAAAACCACAGCGAAACCTCAGATCATACTATAAATAGCCAGGGTTTTACCATATTGTTCGCTGCAACAGACGACATACACGTGTGACAGCTGAGTCCCTCCTCACCCGCCACCTCCGCCCGTCTCTAGGCACCCACGAGACCTCCACGCCCCTCCTCTGCTTTTAGTGTCCTGTGCTGGTACGTGTAGGCATATGTTTAAATAGATATATGTGCCCATTTGTACTCCTGTTTCCTTATTTTAGTCAACCCTGCCCCTTTCACTCCTTGACTTTTAAATTCGCCACCCTCATCTATCTTTATTTTGCCTAACATTAATTATTATTGTTTACATTATTCTCACTCTTTTATTCCTTTTTCACTTATCAAATATCTCTACTTTTAATGTCTTAATGTAATGAGCCTTAGCTATATTTTCGTTAATTTTATCTTTTGAATACATTTTCAATTTTAACATGTGATGATTTTATGATATTCACGATAGGTTTTATTCTTTCTCTTTTTTTAGGCTTGATAATGACACAAGATTAGTGTTGAAACGTTGCCAATAAACAAATATGTTCCTATTCGCTTTGGTCTTCATATTCCTTATATATATATATATATATATATATTGGTGGAGAGACTCGGACCAAGAGTGAGAGGGGTGGAAATGAGTTACTTGTGAAGTGTGTGCTGAGTTACATGGATGGATAGACAAACGAATGAGGAAGTAAGAAGGAGGTGTGGTGTGGAGGTAGATGTGCTGGAAAGTGTGAAAAGGAACACCTTGAGATGGTTCGGCCATATGCAATGTATGGGAAGCGAGAGAATGACTAAGAGGGCGTACGAGAGCGAGGTGGAAGGACAGAGAGGGAGAAGTAAACCGAAAGAGAGGTGGAAGGATGGAGTGAGGAAGTATATGGATGAAGGCGGTGCTGATTGGGAGGAGGGGCGTCGACTGACTGGGACAGAGGTGCATGGGGGCGGTTAGTTAAGATTACGGCGTCAGGCAATATATAATTATACTGTATATAATTATACAGTATATATATATATATATAGTTTATGTGTGTGTAAGAACCAGATGAATTTGGCAAGAGCCTTTATGATTAGGTACAGTGTTTTTTCTTATTACCTGTCCGTGCAAGAAATCAATGTAAAAATTAAAGCTCGCATATTTGGAGACTGACACCAAGCTCGTAGGACTGTAATGCAACTTCTACCTATATCATTGAATGATATAGAGATTGGCAGGCTTTAATGGGAGTGACATCCGAGGCGGAGTGCTGTGCTAACTACAGAAGATTATTGATACCTCGCTTAGTCCATTTCATTTGAGGAGAGGAGTAGCCCAGTGCTAAAACCTTTTAAGACTATAATTCCTTATATTTTGAGTATATACATTTAGTGTTAATTTGCACGGAGAAAGGATTGTGATTAAAACAAAAAAATCGTTTACTTTTATTATTATTATTATTGTAAATTTTAGTATTGTTATTATTATTAATTATTATTATGTTGTTTTACTATTATTACTTGACATAGATGCATACGAGTCTATGGTAAATATGTGGATTTGTTAATGCTGTTAATCCATAATTTATTATTACATATGATGCAAAAATCCTCAACAATGACATACGTATATTTCTATCTATCTATCTATTGCCTGACGCCGTGATCCCCGAAGGGGTGGACACGAACGAACCGCCCCCATGCGCCTCTGTCCCCAGTCAGTCGACGCCCCTCCTCCCAACCATTTGGGAGAATAAAATCATCCAATAGTACCCAAAATAGAGTTAAAAGAACAACACTCCAGTATAGAAGTGCTTGAATAGGTTCTGATTTCAACTCATAAGACAAAATTTAATAACTGTTACAGAGCTACATTTAACTATTATTCCACATGTACATCTACATATTAATAAATGGTTTTAAAAGAGTTTTTAACTACTAAAAGGATGTGTTAAGGTACAGTATTAAAGTGTGTATGCCATTATATTATCCTGAATACACAGTATGCATCAAATAAGCATTTAACTGTAACTGTTACTTATGTGAGCGGGTGTACAACTATGAACAAATTAGATAAAACAATATTTTGTATATCAAACGTGCGAGCAAATGTCTAAATATAAAAGTGGGAAGCAGTATATATTGTAAAACAATCTCAACAGTAACATGCATGTGCACGTGTGCAACCATTCGCATGATATGAGAACCAGACATGCATCATGAATATTCAATGAATATAAACACCATATGGGGAAGATCCCTTTATTGACGTTTATATTCAATGAATATAAACACCATATGGGGAAGATCCCTTTATTGACGTTTATATTCAATGAATATATACACCATATGGGGAAGATCCCTTTATTGACGTTTATATTCAATGAATATAAACACCATATGGGGAAGATCCCTTTATTGACGTTTATATTCAATGAATATAAACACCATATGGGGAAGATCCCTTTATTGACGTTTATATTCAATGAATATAAACACCATATGGGGAAGATCCCTTTATTGACGTTTATATTCAATGAATATAAACACCATATGGGGAAGATCCCTTTATTGACGTTTATATTCAATGAATATAAACACCATATGGGGAAGATCCCTTTATTGACGTTTATATTCAATGATATAAACACCATATGGGGAAGATCCCTTTATTGACGTTTATATTCATTGAATATAAACACCATATGGGGAAGATCCCTTTATTGACGTTAGATCCCTTTATTGACGTTTATATTCAATGAATATAAACACCATATGGGGAAGATCCCTTTATTGACGTTTCGCAGATAGCTTTTTCAGATCACTCCAGGTCACGTGACCTAAGAAGCTATCTGCGAATTGTTGTCAATAAAATGTTCCTCCTCATGTTGTGTTTATATTAATTCTTTCAAAGTTATTTCAACATGAACATTCAATTTGCATGTAATTAAGAAAGTGTATAGGCCTATACAGCCAAATATACAACAAGAAAAGAAGGGGCATCTTATTTGGACAGATACATGTGTTAACTTCATTACTCTACTAATTAATAGCTAGCATACTATAATGAACAGTAACTATGTAGCAGCTGGACGTGTAGGCAACTGTGCATACAAAATATAACGATAACACTGAACACAAACACACGTCCATAGAGTACAGAAGGATAGGGAGGAAAGAGAGACGCCACAAATCTGTAAATAGTGATCCGCGCGTTCGAGAGATGGCAGCAAGATCGCAAAGGAAAATGGGAGGGTCCCCATTAATTCGTAATAATCCCTACCTTGTACTAATAACGCTAATAATAATCAACTGAACATTATCCAGAGACTCTGTAGACATGACAGAGTTAAATAGACATAAGTAGAGGTTACTGTAAAGGCTAGATCATCGTGAAATTGTCGTCATTATGAGGAGGTTCACAAGCAAACCTCATCCAACCCCCGCCATTGTTGTTGTGAGATTCGGGAGTTGCCCAGTGCTGCCGTTTTTCCGCAGTTATTTGGTCCGCTGTTTACAATTTGTTTTAAGAAAACGGATATATTGATGGAGTAACTTGGTAAGAATTAGGTGTGCACCTTTTTGTCTGTATGTCTGTCAGTCTGTGTGTACGTACATGTCTAGGCATGTATACACATTATGTATGCATATGTACAGTAGCCCTATGAAGTTCGTAGTCTCAAAAAATATAATTATTAAATTATGCAATTGACCACTTGCGAGTTTCGTTCTATAAGGAAGTTGGAGTTGTAGACATCGATATTTAACATAATTATACCAGCTAAAAAACAGTTATAGTACATTTATAGATACATAAAAAACAGTTATAGTACTTTATAGATACATAAAAAACAGTTATAGTACATTTATAGATACATAAAAAACAGTTATAGTACATTTATAGATACATAAAAAACAGTTATAGTACATTTATAGATACATAAAAATAGATCATTAAACATACTCTTTAGCCATCCGAAACCTACATTATTATTATATTTATGTTTACTATCGATGTCTACAACTGCAACTTCCTTATAGAACAAAACTTTCAAGTGGTCAATTACATTTCTTTTCAGATTGCTGTAGGAAACATTATCACTTATATATTTCTTGATTTATCCTCTTTTTACATTTTGTATACCGTTCTGTAAATGTAGTTTATACATTAACTGTTGAGCTTCTAATAGATCTAATTATTAATACTTATTAATACAAACACATGTGGCAGTCCGTGGATTAATTAAGATTGTTGGAACTCTGTAAACTGTAGCCAATATTTGGGTATATAACTGTGTAGGTTGTATACACCAACAAACACAATATTTGGGTATATAACTGTGTAGGTTATATACACCAACAAACAAAATTAGTGTCGCCGCTCCAAAATGTCTACTTTAATTTTGTCTATTAGAATAAGACAAATGTACTCCTCGCACACCTGAACAAAGCTTGGATATATAAGCTTTGTTCAGATGTGTTAGGGAATAATGTTATCTTATAAAACAAAAGAGAACCCTAAGGTAGAGATTTTGAAGCGGCAAACATTAAATTTGTCCCTGAGTGTACATCTATAGTATGTATGTACACTCATGGACATGATTTTAACCATCCTGTGAATAAATTACGCAAGTATTACATTTTGAATCAACCAGTTTATATATAATCAATATTTTTTATGCAATTATCAGTTTGTAAATTTATGGAAAAGTATTTTTTGTTTTCGAATAAACTGTATATCATAACATTTTAATTACATAATGTCAATCCTAGGATGGTTAAGAACATTTATCCGGGACTATACATGTATACTGTATATATGTGTTTATAAATATATGCTCCCTGTTTGACCACTCAACCTAGACCTTGGTACTATAGGTAGGCCTAATGATTTCTTGCTCTTAATTACGATTAAAGTTATGTTCACTTATTTTACTAAAGTTGTCTCATCATGTTGTAATCGACGGAATGTGTGTGTTTTTTGCGATTAATATGGTGTATTTGTCTTGAATTATGGCATCAGATATTCAGATTGCAACTGTATTATGTGTTACTAGCTTTCATTAACATTTCATGTACTCTGTGATATGTTTTATAAGTTGCATGTCCGACACCTATAACGCTCCCTAAAGTGTTGGGGATTGTACTGAGAGGTAATTATAGACCAACCTTTTAAAAATATTGGAACAGTTTTATGCAATACGTTATTATTATTTGAGATAGGGAAGAAAAGCGCCAAGGAAACAAACCACAGAGATGAGGCCCTGCACGCACCAACAACCACTGCCACCGTGACACCAAGACAAGAGGTCACAAGCGACTCCTCACCACGCTTCGCTCGGGTCACCTGCATCACTCAGGCACTTCCCCCGACCCCAGGAAAGAACATACCTGTGAGGACGGCACCTACTGATGATATACCTAACAAAGATAATCCCTCACAACGTCGTAATAAACAAACCGTGCATAAAGATCAACACACCACACGCCCTTCTTGCTCAAAGGAGCACCACCGCCGTGACGGGGGATTCCAAGAAGGGCTACCGCAGCCGGCCCAGACCCTCCTCCAGGCATAGCCGCCCCTCTAGCCCTGAAATGCCCCACCGAGGAGAATAACGAAAGTGGTAAGACCATCTCAGCCTACCTCATCATCAGTAGAGTTGAACAGATACTATTACCTCACCGGTAGGGATAGTATCAGAAGACTTGGTACTATTAACTGAGAAATTGCCTTGAGTGAGTAAGACACTGGTGGATCTACTTGACGCATTTCTCAAAGGTACTTTGGATTTGCTAGTATTCTTGTTGGACCACACTGGTGACCACCCAACATCTTTACATTGCCTTGGTACAAGATTTACTGTAATTAGAGTATGCAATACCGACAAGCGCTCTAGTTCTATTAAACCTACAAATATAGTAAGGGTGGTTGGAAGAGCGCAAGTCACTGGTGAAACGGCTTCCTTCTCAGTCAGGACTCGTAGTGGATGGTGTAACGACACTGGTGAAACAACTCCCTACTTAAGTCCTGCAATACGAGAGCGTAAGACACTGGTGAAACGGCTCGTACTCGTATAACCACAACATCTAACATCAAAGTTATTTCAGAGATTCCTGTAGGAAGTCAAGGTCAAGGACTCGTAGTGGAGGGCGTAAGACACTGGTGAAACGACTTCCTACTCAAGTCCTATGATACGATACGAGAGTGTTCTACACTGGTGAAATGGCTCGTATTCGTAAAAGACCTCAACCCCGTAGATCTTCAGAAGACCCCAAGGAAGTTTTCGCCAACTCTGCAACCGTCACACGGCAGGACCACCACCACGGACCAGGTCGTCATCAGGAATACAACGCAGTCGCATCTTCAAAGACTGTCGGAACCTGCCAAAGATCTTCCCCTTGAGACGCCTAGTGGATCCTCGATCGTACTGTTATATAATTACCTATCCATGTCTGATGTAACATTGCACTTATAATCATATGTTACTGTGAAATAAGAATAATCTATGTTTGTACTCTGCGTTATATTATCCTCTATTGTCTTCATGCATGTGTTTGTGTTGGTCTCCTTTTCTCCAGTCAAGTAAGAATCTATCTAATTAGTCAATACAACCCCAGTAAAAACCTGGTATAACATTATTATTATTAGTATTATTATTATTAAAGTAGTAGTAGTAGTAGTAGTAGTAGTAAACATACGTTTTACGTTTTTTACGTTGATATTAGTTAAAGCCAAATAAATTGCCATTTTTATCAAATATGATCAATACCTAAAATATGAGAGAAAACACGAGACTCAGGATATACTGTAGTAGCGACCAGAGCAAGAAAAAAAGAAAACGGAAAGACCAACAAGAACGGGAAGACGCCAGTAGGAAAGAAGGAAGGACAGAAAGACAGAAAATGGGAGATCCACAAGAACGAGAAGCAAAACTAGAGTCCCGAGAAATCAGAACCAATGCCATCAGGGAAGTCGACCAAAGCCCTTTAAAATTGACACCTTAACCCCATACCCCTATTACTCGCAAATACCTCGCCTTGGACTACGTTGCTGAATGTATGACGTGCCAGGTGAAACCAGCAGAGGGCAGACAGGGTGAAGTCAGAGTAGCTGCCGATTCCTAGGTGCAACGTGATCTGCCCGTACACTGGTCAGTTCAGTCAAACATCATCTAGCCCTATCCAATCTCCTGGTCTAATTCCAATTGCCTGTACACTGGTCAGTGCAAGAAGATACATAGACTTGGAGCTTCCTAAACTGTCCCACTTGCCTAAAGATAGTAAAGGAGGAATTGTATAATAACGACGAGTTGTTAGTACACTTGTCCGTACGACTCTAGTTATTGTGCAGATCCTGGGTAATGACTTACTGCCAGTATACTGGTCCGAGTAGTCTGTCGAGCCCGGTTATTGAGCTTTAGCTTGCTACCAGTCTACTGGTCCATGTAGCCTGCAATAACTCAGTCCCTGGGTAGTGATCCAAACCCTACTGAGAAATTGTTAGGTGGACAGTACACTGGTCCGAGCCGCCTAATAAATTCTCTGGCCATACCCAACTTGGGTATCGATAGTTGTCCAGGTCATAATGACTTCTCCCTTACTCGAGAGTTAAATTGCGTGGTGGACAGTAGGCTACACTGCTCCGCGCTGCCTAGTAAGTTCTGTAACCCTCCAGGCTTGGTATCACCAGTACACTGGTCCGTATGTAGCCTGAGACTTGAGTACAGGAGTTGCTAGATTACCAGTACGCTGATCAGTGCTCCTTAGTAATTTCTCTGATGCCTCTCCCTTACCTCTTAACACCTGGATGGTAAGGAACCAACTCAAAGCCGTGTCAAGACATGTTAGAGGACGTTGTTAGAGGACCACCCTCCACCAACTCTGACGTTGAAGCCACTACAAGGACGAGCACGAGGAAGATCCGTAGATGTTGGACCACGGCACTAGAATAAAAAACTTAGCTTGCTGAAGGCTGTATAAGTGTATAACAGACCTCCCTTATCACTTGTTAGGCCTCTATAGACGAGGATACAAACCACACATATTTATCGTTATAAAGTAGAATATTTTGTACATGAACTCTTTGTGAGATCACATATGGTAATATTTCACTTTATAGCCGCACACACCCATACAGTGATACACATAGAATTAACCCCAGTGACACTATCTTTCCACACCCGTGACCAAATGACTTGTATTTATTTCATTGTGTTTATACTTTCATTTCATGCTAAATTCATTCGAGAAATGCTTCCATGACTTGTCGTCTAAATCTATGTGCGAAGACTCCTAAGTGCACTTTTTAGGATACCAATATATCCGTGATAAACTCTGATATATGAGAGACACTCATTGAATTATTTATATATATTTTGTTGTTGTTGTTGTTGTTAGTTGTTATTCCCTATACTGCCTGGCCGAACAGCCCCGAGTCCCTGAGGAAGGCCATGGCCACAATCGGGCTTTCCCACAGAGCTCTCATTGAGTGTAGATTGTGTTGTTGGCGTAAGTGGTTGTGTGAAATGCAGTCTTCTATGATGTGTTTAATGGTATGGGGTGCTGTGTTACATCCCGGGCAGGCGTCGACAACGGAGTCATCCAGTCTCTTCTGATAGCTCAGGAGAGCTGGATGGTGTCCGCATCTCAGCCTGGCCAGGTGGACTCTATCCTCGCGAGGAAGGGAGGATTCGGAAGGATGGATTTCGGGAGGTCGTGCATGCAGCTGCGTGTTGTCTGTGAGTGAGTGGATGGATCGGCGAGAGATATGAGTATGGATGTGCTTCTGGAAGTTGGTTCGGGGTGGGCAGGGAGGGAGAGAGGACAATAATTGTGTGTGATACCGTGTGCTGGGTGTTGTTTTGATATTTCTTGGTGTCTGTGGGTGTGTTGCCATGTAGTTTAGTGGGTGGTCTTGGTTCGTGGAGGCTGCTGCCAGGAATTGAGTGCCTCTCATGGCCAGATGGTCTTTGACTTTGAGGATTTTGGTTTCCTGATGTAGGTGATCTGTGGATGCAGTAGCTGTGCAGCCTGTAATGATCTTCAGGGCTTTGTTTTGAATAGTCTGTAAGGTCTTATGATGTGTTTCAGCTAGGTTAGAAGCCCAGGCTGGGCTTGCGTATTCCATCACTGATCTTATGTATTGTTTATATACTGTGGTGGTAGTTTCTTTGTTGTGTCCAAATTTTGTGTGAGCAAGTGACCTGAGGGCGTTAAGTCTGGGTGTCAGTTTCTTTTTAATGTTTGTGGTGTGCTGTTTGAATGTCATATGAATATCATATGTTACTCCTAGGATTTTGGGTGTGCGTGTATGTGTTAGGGGTGTGTTGTTTATGGTGAGTTGAGGGATGTATTCGTGTTCTCCTGTCCAGCTTGTGAGCAGGGTTGCGGTGGATTTGGCTGGGGCTAGATTAAGTCTGTTTGTAGTGCACCAGCCATGTAGTGTGTTGAGATAGGGTTGAAGGAGATCTGATGCTCTTTTTGGGTCATGGTGTGTGCATGTGAGTGTTATGTCATCTGCATAGGAGGCTAAGTTTATTTGGGGCGTATTGGGTGTAGTTATATCGTGCATGTACAGATTGAAGTGTGTGGGCGATAGGACGGATCCTTGTGGGACTCCGTTTGGAAAGTTTCTGATTTTAGATGAGTGACCGGCAAAAGATACGTGTGCACATCTGCCTGCTAGGAAGTTGGCCAGCCACCTTTTTGTGTTGTGCATGTTTGTGTTGTAGATTTTGTTTGTTAGGTTGTGGCAGGGGATGGCATCGAAGGCTTTACTAATGTCGAGTCTGGCTAATAGTGATCTGTGTGGTGGTCTAGCTGAGTTGATGCCGTCAAAAGCTCTTTGTGTAAGGTCTGTGAGAAGAGTGTTTGTGGAGTGCAGTGGCCTAAAGCCATGTTGTGTTGGAGCTAGGGGTAGGTCGGGTGTAATTAGTTGTAATACTAGGCGTTCCATGACTTTGGAGGGGGAGCAAAGGAGTGTGATGGGGCGGTGCGAGGAGGGTAGCGTGGGGTCTTTGTTGGGTTTGGGGAATGTGATGATGATACCATGCTTCCAAATGTCTGGTATTGTGTTGTGTGAATAGCTGTAGTTTGATATGTTAGTGAGTGCTTGTATGCCTTGTGGTCCCAGGTGTCTGAGGTGTATGTTGCTTATGTTGTCTAGGCCACAGGCGGGTGAGTGCTTGAGATTGTTGATGATATGCTTTGTCTGGTGATTGGTGAAGGGTGTATAGTCAGGGTCTGTGGGGAATTGTCTCTTACGTCGGATGACACGGTCGGTTGTCTTTGTGAGGTTTTAGGTGGCTGACATGTGAGAAGTGATTGATGAGAGTGTTTGCTTGTTGTTTACATGAAGGAGTAGAGTCTGTTGTTGTGATTGCAGCATGTGATTGTGTTGTGTTGCTGTTGGAAAGTGTGATGCTGTTTAGTGTTTTGTAGAGTTTTTGGGATTTGTTTTGTGATCAAGTGTTTGTAGGAAGTTATTCCAATTTAGTTGTGCGGGCGTAGCCCTCTCTCTATGTATCATCCTTCTCAACATCCAGAGGGGCTGTGCTGATATACAGGTGCAGAGGGGACCGGTAGTGTACCAGGTCAACACTAAACAAGAATTGAGGGACCTCGTCACACAGAAATCACACACGAGTGAAATTTCTGTCACCATTCCTGCCTGGTCTATTTCATATATCGGGAAGACTCGGCTTGGCAAGTACTCTGGCACAACCTCGCTACAACACCTATTGTGCTACACTCTAATTAGCTGCAGAGATGTAGAGACCAACCCCGACCCTAGTTCAACGTTGAAGAAACCTCACCACCAAACAAGTAAGGCAGACACCGACATTTCAACAGTCCCTAGCAGTAAAATTCGTTATAACAAACTGGGCCAGCAGGCACCCAAGTCTCCCGTCACGCTCCAACTCACAACCAAGACCGCAGGGCAACCGCCAGCACAGTGCCAACACTCTACCTACTCAACATTACCCTCAACTGTATCATCACTACCACAGATATCGGTGACCCAAGTAACACAACATGCAACCAGAACACCCAAACAAGCAGGAAGCTCTAGCAAATACATCGACAATGAAGTAACAGCAACGAACAAGAAAGACAACAAGAGAAACCCCCCCCCCCACAACACGACGCCGCTGCACAACAAATCAACCAAACCTACTACAACACAACCCAACACTATCGGCGACCCAGGTAGCTCAACATGCAACCAGAACAGCTAAAAAAGAAGGGATCAGTCGCAACAACATCAACATTAAAGCAGCAACAACGGCCAAGAACAAGGACATCAAACAACAAATACAGGTAGGGTGGGAGCGGGGCAAGGGGGAGCCACAACCTGTCCCAATCTCACGCACTCGCACACCATCAGCCGCTCACGGCGCACAGCTGATCACCACACCGCCAGACGTACGATGAACAGTAACAGGAAAATATGTATAGTGTGCGATATTGGATTCAACAAAAGGAGTACAACGTCACAATGTAGTAGATGTAATGAAACAGTACACGATCGATGTACTTACGTTACTAGCAGAAAATAAGTGGAATGCGATAAATGTAGGGAAGTAGCTATTAAAGGTCCTAAAATCATTTGTGAAATATGTGAATCACTCATAACAAGAAAACAAAGGATCCTAAACTGTGTTAAGTGTAAAACTGCAGCTCACATGAAGTGCATCTCTAAGAAGACCAACAGTGAAGAACGGGAATTCCTATGCAACATATGTGCCTTGCATTCATTACCGAATATTAATGTAAATGAACCAATTAGTATTAACAACTCAGAATCCAGCCAGGACACATTCAAAATCAAAGATGAATACAGAGTGTTCACCAACAAAGGGCTCCATCTTATCCACATTAACGCCAGATCAATGTACCATAAATTGTCAGAAATTAACTTGTTAGCTAATAAGGCCAAAGCTTCTATAATTGCAATCACAGAAACCTGGCTGGATTCAAGTATAAACGATGGTGAAATAAACATTCAAGGTTTCAATATGGTTAGGAATGATCGCAATAGGCATGGGGGAGGAGTATGTCTGTATGTAAAAAACAACTTCACACACACAACTAGGACCGACCTCCATGTAGAAAATCACGAAGCTCTGTGGATCGATCTACACCTGCCGAGGACAAGACCCATCACAATTGGGGTATGCTATAGGCCACCAAACGACACACAATTCTTGACCAAATTTGAACGAACTTTGTCATCGCTAGACCCTCGGAATGAATCCATTATACTAGGGGACTTTAACCTGTGTTACAAACAACGAAATGATAGGCTTGTACGAGAATATAGGCATATACTGACAATGCACAATCACAAACAACTCATCACAACCCCCACACGTATCTCTGAGAACACTACCACAATAATAGACCACATAAACTGAAACAGAGAGGACAAAATATCCCAATCAGGGGTTATACAGACTGGGATAAGTGATCACTTCGTCACATATTGCACACGAAAAAACACAAAAATTTCCCAAGAGAATCACAAGGTTATCAAAACAAGGTCACTCAGAAACTACAATAAAGAAACATTTCTGGACATTTTATGGAATACAGACTGGTCTCCAGTGTTTGGAAGTACAAACGTTAATGACGCAGGGGTTGGCTTCAGAACCATCATCACAAACATTCTAGACGAAATAGCTCCTCTGAAAGACATACGAATTAAAGCAAGGTCAGACCCATGGATCAACAATGACATACTACACCCTCTGGAACACAGAGACAATCTGTTAAAAAGGCTAGCGAAACATAGACAGGATCAAGGTCTGAAACATGAGTTCAACAGGGCCCGGAATAAACTAAGTAGGACAATAAAATCAGCGAAAACTAATTATTTTCACAATAAGGCAG
The DNA here is from genome assembly GCA_032716605.1 of Paralithodes platypus. Classification (NCBI taxonomy): domain Eukaryota; kingdom Metazoa; phylum Arthropoda; class Malacostraca; order Decapoda; family Lithodidae; genus Paralithodes; species Paralithodes platypus. The sequence continues at coordinate 10,194,277 of CM064517.1, forward strand.
AGGAATATCAGAATAACCCAAAGAAACTATGGAGGCACCTAAAAACAACAGGCTACAGCAACAAGACAAGGGATTCGTCTAACACTAATATTGTTCTCACCATTAATGATCAGGTTTGCCACGATAAACGACAAATTTCAACCTACTTCAACTCCTTCTTCACCTCCATAGCAAACACACTTGCACAGAACCTACCTCAACCTCTTAATAAATACACGACAACAACGGCCACCTTTCGAAATTTATACAGAGATAAAGACATACACCCGAACATATTTGGATTGCAAAATGTTAAACAAAATGATCTATTCTATAAGTTTCAATCAGGTTTCAGATGCATGTACTCGACAGACTCCTGTCTCATCCACTTAACGGATCACATTCGTAAAGAAATGTCTAAAGGTAACTACACCGGTATGGTTCTTCTTGATCTACAAAAAGCGTTTGACACAGTAGACCATGATATCCTATGTAATAAACTACAAGCAATGGGCATAGGGTCTGTGAACTGGTTTAAATCTTATCTTAGTGGTAGAACGCAAAGAGTCAAAATTGATGATAATATATCTGATCCTATGCCAATTAACTGTGGGGTCCCACAGGGAAGCATCCTTGGTCCCTTACTCTTTCTCTGTTATATGAACGACATGGAACTGAGCGTCTCATGTAAATTATTACTGTATGCAGACGACAGCGTGCTTCTGGTTTCAGGAAAAGACCCAATAAGTATTGCCGCTTCACTTTCCAAAGAACTAGAATTATGTAGTGAATGGCTAGTGGACAATAGACTATCTCTTCACCTGGGCAAGACGGAAGCCATCTTAGGTGGAACAAAATGCAAACTGAAAGACCCCCCCTGGGGGTTAGGGAATAGAATATGCCCCACGTGCCTTCTGCGTGTCGTAAGAGGCGACTAAAGAGGTTGGGTCGGTGGGCTTGCGACCCCCACCCGGAAAAAATATCGAAGCAAGGAAAAACGAACGAACAGCCTCGGATGCGGACGGAACCAACGTTGACGAACCACGACCGACTAAGGACATGCCTTCGGACATTCTGAGAATGGCTACGTGGAATGTTAGTGGCATGAATGATGGCACAAAAGAGAGAGAGGTTCTGGAAGTGTTAGTGAATGCCAGGCTGGATGTATGTGGAATGACAGAGACCAAATGGAAAGGTTCAGATGTGAGAGAGTGGGAGTGTGGAATGGGTGTGTGTGCTGGAGTGAGTGAAGGAACAGCGAGAGAAGGTGCATGTTTGTTTGTAAGTAGCAAATTGAAGGAATGTGTAAGAGAGTATGGGTCTGTGGGTTCAAGGATTGTGTGGGTGAGAATGAAAGTAGGAATACAAACGTGGGTGATTGTATGCGTGTATGCCTCGACAGAGGATATACTTGAAAGAAAGAAAGAGGAGTTCTGGATGAATGTGGAGGCGTGCCTGGAGAAGTTTGACAAGAACGAAAGAATATTTCTGATTGGGGATATGAATGGTAAGGTGGGTGATAGGAAAGTTGAGGGAGTGGTGGGAGGGTGGGGGGTACCATCAGAGGTGAATGGGAATGGTAGTGCACTTGTGGACGTATGTGTGGGGAGGAGGCTGTGGATAGCCAACACCTTCTTCCGACACAGAATGATCCACAGGTACACGTGGAAACGGATGTTGACGATGAAGGATAAGACAGTGGTGGAACGAAAGTCATTGATTGATTATGTATGTGTGGATGAACGAATGAAGAAATCTGTGATGGATGCTAGGGTGTATAGGGGTATTGGAGGGGGTCTGTCTGATCATTATGTAGTGGTAGTTAAGGTTAGGATACAAAAGAAGTGGGTGAGGAGAGCGGGAGGGAGGCGAGAGGAGGGTGGAATGGTGAGGAAGGTGGAGAGGTTGCAGGAGGAGGAAATCAGGGAGGAGTACAGGAGAGCAGTGGAAAGACGACTAGGGGGGTTCGACCTGGAAGTTATGGAGGAAGTGGAGGAGATGAGCAAGGTGTTTAAGGATGAGATCTGTGCAGCATGTGAGGAGGTGTGTGGAGTGAGGAGAAGAGGGAGGGGAGTGAAAGGTACAGCATGGTGGACAGAAGAGGTACGAATAGCTGTGGAAGAAAAGAAGAAAGCATATAGAGAGTGGTTGGGTAGCAGAGGGAATGAAGATTCCGAGAGACAGAAACGAGCGAGGTACGTGGAGAGTAAGAGGGTGGTGAAGAGAGTAGTGAAGGAAAGTAAGAGAAGAGTAGATGAGGAATTTGGAAGGAATCTGAGTGTAAAATGGAGGGAGAGTAAGAAACTGTTCTGGAAAGAAGTCAAGAAAGTTAGGGAAGGTAGCAAGGGAAACAGTAAGGGTGTGAAAGATAAGAATGGGAGAATGCTAGCCGAGAAGCAAGAGAGAGTCGAAAGATGGAGGGAGTACTTCAGTGAGTTGCTAAATGAAAGGAATGAAGAGCCAGCAACATAGCTGGATATGGTATGGGAGGGAGAAGAAGAGAAGTAGTGGAGGAGGAGGTGGGGATCAGGAGGTCAGAAGTGTGGGAAGCCATGAAAAGAGTGAAGTTGGGGAAAGCACCAGGAACAGATGGAGTGTGTGGGGAAATGTTGAGGTATGGTGGTGAGATAGTGATAGAATGGGTATGGAAAATGTGCAAACTAGCATGGGAGAAGGGGAGTGCACCCGATGACTGGAAGACTGGCATAATAGTCCCCCTATATAAGGGCAAAGGGGAAAGAGGAGTGTGTGGTAACCACCGAGGAATATGTCTTCTAAGCGTAGTAGGGAAGGTATACAGTAGGGTAGTGATTGAGAGAGTGAGAGTGAGAACGGAGAAATGGATAGGCGACGAGCAGGGAGGTTTTAGGAAGGGAAGAGGATGTGTAGATCAGATTTTTACCCTGAATTGTGTTGTGGAGAAGTATCTGGAGAAGAAACAAAAGGTGTATGTTGCCTTTATGGACTTGGAGAAGGCCTATGACAGAGTGGATAGAGAAGGTTTGTGGAAAGTACTTAGAATATACGGAGTAGAGGGCAAGTTGCTGAAAGCAGTGAAGAGCATGTATGAGGGTGCAAAGGCGGCAGTACGTGTGGAGAGTGAGCAGAGCGAGTTCTTTGACCTGAATGTTGGTTTGAAACAGGGGTGTGTGATGTCCCCGTGGTTGTTTACTGTATATATGGATGGAGTTATGAAAGAAATACTATCAAGAGCAGTGGATGTTGGTGTATCGCTGAAAAGGGAGGGAATTGAGTGGAAGCTACCTATACTGCTGTTTGCGGATGATACAGTTCTGATGAGTGATAATGAATGGGAGTTGCAGGGTCTGGTAAATGAGTTTGGAACAGTGTGCGAAAAACAGAATTTGAAGGTAAATACGGGGAAGAGCAAGGTTATGGTCTTCGAAAGGGGTGAAGTCACAGAGTGTGAGGTGAAGCTGAACGGTCAGGCTATGGAGATCGTCAACTCTTTTAAGTATCTGGGCAGTGTGTTGAGTAAAGATGGGACTATGGATGAAGAGGTGCGGGAGAGGGTACAACAGGGGAAGAGGGTTGTAGGAACGCTAAAAGCAGTAACAAGAAATAGGGTGGTCAGTATGGAAGTGAAGAAGTCCTTGCATGACAGTGTGGTAATCCCGACACTGACTTACGGAAGCGAAGCATGGACGTTGGTTGAGAGACTCAGACCAAGAGTGAGAGCAGTGGAAATGAATTACTTAAGGAGTGCGTGCGGAGTTACATGGAGGGATAGACAGACTAATGAGGAAGTAAGAAGGAGGTGTGGTGTGGAGGTAGATGTGCTGGAAAGTGTGAAAAGGAACAACTTGAGATGGTTCGGCCATATGGAACGTATGGAAAGCGAGAGAATGACTAAGAGGGTGTATGAGAGCGAGGTGGAGGGACAGAGGGGGAGAGGTAGACCGAATATGAGGTGGAAGGATGGAGTGAGGAAGTACATGAACGAAGGTGGTGCTGGTTGGGGGGAGGGGCGTCGACTGACTGGGGACAGAGGTGCATGGGGGCGGTTCGTTCGTGGCCACCCCTTCGGGGATCACGGCGTCAGGCAATAGATAGATAGATAGAAAGACATTGTGGGCTTCTCGATCAACTGTAATGATATTCCTATAACAACAGTGTCACAAGTAAAATATCTCGGACTAAAACTGGACGCGAGTTTGTTAGGTGCAACAATTTTGGAATCTATCCTGAGTAAGTGTAGAGCACGTATAAAATACCTGTATAGACAGGTGGGATGCTTGCCCGCGGCGACCAAAAAGACCCTCTGCCAAGCGCTTGTTCAATGTAATTTTGACTATTCTGTGTCATCCTGGTACTCTGCATCATCTAAATCAGCACAGCACAAACTTCAGGTCACTCAAAATAAAATGGTTAGGTTCATGCTGAACCTAGGACCCAGATCACATGTTGGCCAGGAAAAAACTTCAGTCACTAGGTATGCTCAATGTCTCTGACAGGGCCAAACAAATCAGGCTAACTAATGCCTTCAAAATGTTCTATGACAGAGCTCCAGAGTATCTAAAGAATGATTTTGTTAAAGCAAATGAGAGGAGTGGACATAATACAAGAAACAGGATGTTTAATTTTAAGGTCCCGAGAATCCAAGGACAGGGTAAGCAAACATTCTTCTTCACCGCCATCAAAGACTGGAACGACCTACCCCAGTCAGTCCGTAAAAAGAGAACACTGTATTCCTTCAGACGTAGCCTGAAGGAACACCTGAACCGGACAGCTGCGAGAAGGGAGCACCAAGCTTATGTCTACTACTAAATGCGACATAAGAGATAGACAAACCAAACTGAAATGATTACTGATTACGGATTACTGATATTTACTATAGGATGTAAGGTTTCTTAAAATAACCCCCTAGAAATACTTTCTCTAAAGTATCTATTTCTTTATCCTCCCCATTTTCCCCAGCTAACCTAATCCCACAAGGACCTCAATGGAAATACGCCTAACGGCCTTATTGGGCTATCCTTAGTTGGAATTATGCAAGGCTGGTACATGTCATATTTGTAACATACTATGTGGTACCAACTCTGTAAATTGCTAACTGAATAAATATTATTATTATTATTATTATTATTGTTCTTGTATTTTGTTGTTAGTTTGGGAGTTGAGTGCTTGAATTTGTTGTGTGATGTCTTGTGTGTGGGGTGCTGGGGAGTGTTTCAGTGTTTCGCATTGTTTGATGAGGTTTTGAATTTCTGGTGTGAAGTTGGGGTTGCGTCTTTTTCTGTTACCTCTTGGAATGTGTTTCTTGTCAGCGTTTTGGATAGTTTTATTGAGTATGTGTACAGCATTGTTGATGTTAGTGATGGGTGTACTGTTTAGAGTTGTGAAGTGTTGTTTTGTCTCATTTGTGAATGCTTCCCAGTTAGCTCTTTTATAATTGGTGTATGTGTGTTTGTGGCTAGCTGGGGTGAGTCTGGTTTTGGTGGTGATAATGATCGGGAGGTGGTCAGAGCCTAAGGTTCTGACCACCCTCCAGGATGTTGTGGGGGCGAGTTCTGGGGAGCAAAAGGTGATGTCTGGAGATGATGGGTTATAGAGGGCTTGGTGAGGAATATGGGTATGTTGATGGATGTCGTTAAGGATGATGAGGTTATCTGTTTGGTTTTGTAGTACCAGCCCTCTGTCTGTGTCGAGGTTGTCGACAAACCAGGCCGACGTCTTGGCGTTAAAGTCACCACCCAGGATGATGTGTGGGGTGTTTGTGATGTGTTGTAAGTGTGGTCTGTATTAATTTGGTACTGTAGGGGATGTTTGGGGAGGGATGTATGTGTTTATGATGGTTACGTTGGAGTTGTTGCCAGTGCATATTTTAATTGATTGTATTTCTGTTGTGTTATCATTTGGGGGCAGGAGGGATTTGGTTTGTACACTGGTTACTATGTATGATATTTCTTTGTGTACCAGGGTGATGAGTCCACCGCCCCCGCCGACAGCCCGGTCTTGTCTGATGGGGGTGAAATTATGAAATGTGGGTGTTTTTTGTGTTGTGCGGAGTTTTGTTTCTTGTAAGATGGCAATGTGTATGTTGTGTTGTTTGATGAAGTGTGAGAGTTCGTGTTTCTTTGTGTTGATGCCATCTATGTTCAATTGGAGAATGTTAATGTTATGTGCACGATGTATGTTGGGTGCTGCTGCACGAGGATGGGGTGGGTGTGAGGGGAGGGGGGGGGGGGGGGGTGTGGGCGGGGCTGGGGGTTGGGTGGGTTGGGGTGGGGGTGGGGATTGGGGAGCAGGAGATGGGGGTTGGAATGGATTAGGATGGGGTGTGGTGTGTTGAGTTGAGGATGTGGATGGTATGGGAAGGTTAGGTGGGTTAGGGAGGAGAGGTGGACGGGTTTTAGGGGGGGGGGGGGGGAAGGAGATGATATGGGAAGGCTAGGTGGGTTGGGGAGGAGAGGTGGAGGGTTTTAGGCGAGGGATTTGACTGGGAGAGGGAGGGGCATGAGGAACAGGTCCAGGTGTTTGTGTAGTGTTTCTTGGAGGCAAGTGTTGTACAGGTGAAGTGGGTCCAGTTCCTGCATGAATTGCAGAGAACTGAACCCTTAGTGTGGCGACTCGAAGTGATGGGTTTTGAGCAAGTTGGACATATGTATGTGTACGTGGGTCCTGGGTTGCTCTCAATGTCTCCGGCTAGAAGAAGTCTTCGAGAAATGACAGCCGGAGAGTCATTTCTCGGGGTAGGAAAAACTGTGTGATGTGTGTGTGTGGTGTGAGAGGTGTGGAAATTCCCTGCGCGACCGAAGCCGCTCCAAGGACCCGTGCCCCCAGGGAGGGGGCAGGGGATGGTTGTGACGGTTTGGCTCCCGAAACTGCTCCCCGCGGCCGGCATCCGGTTGTACTCCACTGGTCGTTGATCTTGTCTCCGACCGTGGAGGGTCGGCAGCCATCCGCGGTTGGCAGCTCCGGGAGGTGGTCCTACGGCGTAGACACCGCCACATCAGGACCTTGATAAACTCTGATATATGAGAGACACTCAGTGAATTATTTATATATATTTTGTAGATGGATTGGGTGGAGGAAAAACACACAAAAGAGATATGATTCTTTATTCTCTAATCTTTCCGGCTATGTATTATCCATGGTATAAAGACTAATATTAGTCTTTATACCATGGTATTACCCATCTTCAGAGAGACTGACAAGTCTCTCTGAAGATGGGTAATACATAGCCCAAAACGTTAGTGAATAAAGAATCATAGCTCTTCCCTGTGTTTTTCCTGCACCCAATCCATCTACCTGTCAATATGAATCATTCACATATATTTTGTGTGTAATTTCTATTGCTAATTCAAAGGAGCAGTAAACCTCCAGTCTTAATACTTGCAATTCATCTTAGCTCCGGTGTATATCATATTCTATTCCATATCCATGATTTTGTGTATGGTATTTTATGCCATTATATGTGTGAACCATTAGCCAAGTAAGCCATCATATGTTGTTATATATATTGAATATAATAACTATATACAGTATGTACTCCTGTGTTGTCCTTACACCTCTGCATGTATGTGTGTGTGTCTGTGTGTGAATTCCTTCTCTGCCACACCAGTTAAGTTAGGATCCACCTTTTGTCCTGTAAACCCACCAAAAAGCCTGGTATAACAAAACCCAAATGATGAAATATAGGCTACCTGTGTTTATTAATATTTACGTATATACAGTACAAGTTCTACCATTTAGGAGTAATGAATACAAGGTAATGCTTGCAAATATATACATTTCTATACTGTATACTCAAGCAAAACAATAGTCTATAATTATATATATATATATATATATATATATATATATATATATATATATATATATATATATATAAATTATATGTGCTCATATTAACTATAAATCTAGTACATTCTATATTTCACATGTTCCGTCTCTCTCTGAGATTGTGTTAATGACAGAAAAAAATAGTATTGTTGAATTAGGAGAGTTCCTTGTTATGCAGTAGTTAATTCACCTTCTTATGAAACTGTTCAGATACTACACTCAAATTTCAATTATACTATTTTGTCTTCCATAAATACAATCTCAGAGATAAAGGGAACTTGTGCAGGGAACTGTAGCCTACAATGTAAGGAGACCGCGAATGTTTCGGTGTCTGTATTATAAATACTTGTATGTCAATATAATTACAGGTATACTTTATATTTTTTTTGAGTGGCATAGAAACTATATAGGCTACTGTACATTATGTAATGTTGTATTGAACACATACATGGTACTTAGAACCGTATTAAGCATTATATATTAATTTCACTCAGCGCGGAAATAAATATTCCGAATGATTTGGATAATGCTGAAATTCGGAATACAATTTCCGCACTTGTCTTCCCACACTTTAAATTCCGCGTTTGGTGACGTATTTCCGCATTCTGGCAGGCCTGGAGTTGCCAACGTCAAACATGCTGGGACAAAATCTCCCTAGACGTCATAAGTATAAATAACCTAAGAACGTATATCGTGTAAATGTCCATTTTTAGTGCAACTTTACAAATTAACATCTACATAACATGTAACTAATATTATATATTCAAAATTACATATTTATTCTTGTTGTGTTGCTTGGAATTATACAGCTTGCATCATATATAGGGCCTAAGTAGTTTTATACTGTATATGTATACTTAATGTTTTTCTCTTGCTTTTATATCTCTAATTTTTATTAAATAATGTACAAGTGTTTTTACCAACATTAATTCACTCTTAACCCTTAAAAAGCGGCTCACCACTTAAGTCGAGTTAAATAAAGCTGGACTATGTGGCGGCGCTCGACATAACTCGAGTGGCAATTTCAGCACGTAATGTGGCTGAGAGAGAGAGACAAGTGGTGGCAGGAGACTAGCGAGCGTATGACTGCTCCAGACCACCGCGGCGAACCTACTGACACAAATCTCAGCTCCCTCCTCCCTCTCTCACTCGCTACATACTCAATTATGTACCGAAAGTACCGAATTACCTGCTTTTTGCACTCGCGTTGCACGGTTATTGCAAGAAAACTATCCATCATACAAGGATCGTTATGGTGTCATTCGAAAGCTCTGTTTATGCCCTTTCAGGGATAGATACTTGTTTTACGTTCTGGGTCTTATTTAGGCATGAAAATGATCACGTAAACAGCCCTATTTTGGCTAAAAACACCCCGCTGGGCGGTACACATAAATAAACCGCATAGGCCGCTCGTAAGGTGTTAAAGACGTTCCCTCTTTAATCTATTGCTCCCTCAATTTGCGGACTTTCCCTTAACTTTGGTAACACTGCAGACAAGCCTGGCGCACAGATATCAAGGAGTATCTAATAAGGAGAAACGACTGAGGTGTTTTGGTTGTATGCCCTACAACAGTGCTGCCACCAAATCCCTAGGACGCGCGGCGAAATAACCGTGTGACGTCACGCTTTTGCCTCTATCCTTCTGTACTCTATGCCCACGTTCTAAGCATATCAGCTTCCCATTGTTCGTGACTGGGCTTATATTTTGGCTCTCGGCCTTTCTTCTAACACTGACCCCAGGGACGCTTTCACACTCTTCTAATTTCGTGCTGCAGCAATACACTGTCTCGATTTCTTGTGTTTCAAATATGAGGACGTTTGTGGCTATATCTAAAACAAAGTCCCAGTTACTATGCCTTCCTGTCACTATATTTGAACCCATACACTACCGATGACGTCTTGTTCACTCTATTGTAGTAACTATTAGACTATTTTATTCAGATTAGGAAGGATCTCTAGCAATAATATGGCTTCAAACTATCTCGACCAACCCTTTTAACTGTCGCAGATCCTACCTAAGGTGCATACTATCGTCTAGATATAACTAGAATACAAAATAACACGCATTGCTGGTACTCAAAGGATTAACATAAACTGTCACAACTATATGGTAGCTTCAATGTATCTGTACACAAAATTACCCATTAATTATATACTTACTTGGGCCGGTACCATTCCCTTCCTATAGTGTTTGGTTGATTAGTGTGTACTTCATGATGAGCATAATACGGTGGTAATGATATATGGTAACTATGATTTGGATAGTAAGGTTGATAAATCCAAGCCTAGGGAGGGAGGTAAGTCCTATTTCTCTTACTTTTGCAATGTTTGGTGTAAGTCATTTTGTTAAATGGGAGCAGTAAAGTTGGTGAACCAAGGCTAAATGGTGATTATTACTCTTAATAATACAGTCGTGAGTACTAAAGAGCTTGCAGCCATTTGAATCTTTGTCAAGGAACTGGGGTTCTCGCAGAGAGGCCCCAGTCCTGACGTTATTCTTGACCTACAGTGTGCTGGCTTAATAATCCAATAGGGTTGATAGCCTCTGAATTCCTATTTTAACAAAAGAATGAATCTTTGAACATTAACATCTAACTTCCGAAGCATCTGCGATATAATAAACATTGTATTGTCTTGTTTTTGTTTGATATTCAATGATATCAGTTAATATATTATGACTGGTAAAACATCCGCAATACTCCATTTTGACTTTCCGTGAGACGAATCAATGCCAAAATAGCTTGTACGATATTCGTTTTCATACTCACTCATCCTACTAAATATGGAATAAATTAAACTAACTTATTTGATTTGCAAATGAAAGACGCATATTATGTAATTGTGCTAAATTACATAGCAAAGCAAAATAATAAACAGTTCGGCAAACAATGTAGTTGAATTTATTGTAACAAAATTACATTATTGCACAGTCGAAAAGTATATCATAATTTATAAAACATACAGTAGGTACGTAAATAACATGTGTACAGTATGTTATTTTCAATGCCTTTTTGCTTCTCGAGGTGGCACCTTGATTTGGTGTGGTTCAGTTGAAGTATCGTTGGTAAAATATGTCTAATTCCACAATTGCTAATAAACTCTCGTCAACGGGAACACATGTAGAAATAGAAAGAAACACCTTTAATGTAAATTACAGGTGACATAGGTCGACCAAATGATCCAGGAAGGGGGAGAATGTAGAAGTAAAATAACATTATTACCGAAAGGACGAACCATGAACTCGGACAATTACAACTATAGGTATCGTCAACGAACTTGACAATAATCTTGACCCCTTCAATGCTTATAACTCAAAAGGGCCTAGAGCAAACTGGCTGTAAATATCCACGCCTATTTCCTGGTGGGCTCTTCCCAAATGATAGAAATGTCAGATCGATTGCTTTCATTCATTTTGAGTTGTGAGAAGTTAAGGGGTCAAGATTATTGTCAAGTTCGTTGGCGCTACCTATAGTAATGAACTAATGACTCGAACGATAGAGTTGTAAGAATAACATAACCAAGATGCTGTAACATAGATGACAGATATATAACAACATTAGGCAACACATTGATGATAGAAACCATAAGGTACAAACAGACAACATAATTACATAAATGGCATAAATACAACAAAATTAAACCAGCATGAAACACAAAGTATAATACGCCAAGGACTTTATGGATGAAAACATATTTATTTATATAATGGCGGGCGAGTAACGAATGTCAGACTAATTGATGATTTACTGCATATTCTAGCGATCGAATGGTAGGTTTAGTGCCTGACTTAATGTGTGTGTGTGTTTTTTTTTTTTTTTTTTTTTTCAACCTGGACATGACAGTGGGTGACTGAGGGTGATTGGGTCATATTTCCTCTTGAAGGCGCCTGGTATTGATTATCTTCTTTCGGTTCTGCTATGAGATGTGGAATATCCGCCCTTGTCCAACCCCCCGTACTCTACCATAGGGCAAAAGGGTAAGGCTAACATTCCTGTTGACCTGGATTCACACTACAGTTAATACTGGCTTTGGTAATGGTTAGCAAGCCTTGCTGTGTCGAATTTTCATGTTTTTGTCCTTCACTTCGTTGTCTACTTTATCTTTATATAAGAGCGAGGACTCTTTAATTATAGAAGACTCTGCAAGATTTATGGCTAGGAAAGTGTGGTTTAGATGAGGTCAAGAAAAGAAGTAGTTGTTTCCTACTATGGGTTTCAGAGGCCGTGTTACATCGTTTTTTCAGGAATAACTTATTAACACCTTAAGAGCAGGTGGTGGAGTATATTTCACTGTGCCGCTCAGCGGGGTTTTTTTATACCATAAATGGGGTTGTTTCCGTGCTCTTTTTCATGCATAAACAAGACCCAGAGCGTAATACAAGTATGTATCCCTGAAAGGCTGAAAGGGCGTAAATTGAGCTTTCCAATGACACCCGAACCATCCTTCTACGATCACTGGTTGTCTTGCAACGATCGTGCAACCGAAGGGCTAAATCGGTAAAATACCGTAATTTCTTTATATAATTACGTATGTAGCGAGGGAGTGAGGGTGGAGTGGAGTACATCTCAGTTGGTCCACGGCGGCCATGGCGAGCGGTCATGAGGTAACCCATGCTCCTCCCATCACTAATCTCTCTCTCAGAGCCAATATTGCGCCAAAATTGCACTCGGACATAAGTCGGGCCCCGCCACATAGTCCAAATTTTTCGATACGGACTTAAGTTGGGCCCCGATAGACGAGGGTTAACAAACAGTTGGATCAGTACGATATTTTGGCACAGCTTTTTTCACACTGTGCCCTAATTTTCGTCAATATAGTGTATTACCTAAAGTGTAGCAATAAGCCACTTGTCCCTGTGTCATGCGGTTAAAGTTACACATTAATGACTAGGATACGGACAAGGCTACTGTGGCGTACCTGTGAGAACCACCAAACCATTATTGCTCCTTCATCAAACACGGTAGTTATCAGCCACCACCCAACCCTATTATCGCCTTTAAATTCAAGTTATCTGTCAATATCAAAATAAAAATATACAAAAAATACACACTTTTTGTATATTTATACTTGATATTGACAGATAACTTGAATTTAAAGGTGATAGTAGGGTTGGGTGGTGGCTGATAACTAATGTACTGTGTTTGATGGAGGAGCAATAATGGTTTGGTGGTTCTCATAGGTAAGCCACGGTAGCCTTGTCCGTATCCTAGTCATTAATGTGTGACTGTAACCTCATGACACAGGGACAAGTGGCTTATTGCTACACTTTTGGTAATACACTATATTGACGAAAATTAGGGCACGGTGTGAAAAAAGCTGTGTCAAAATATCATACTGATCCAACTGTTTGTTAATAAGTTATTCCCGAAAAAACGATGTAACACGGCCTCAGAAACCCATAGTAGGAGAGAATTATTTGTACATGACCTCTGGATTATGCTCCGGCACTTTATTGTTGACAAGGAGATATTGCAAGGATAGCAATTTGACATGCGAACACATTTCGACATGGCCAACCAGGCCACAGAGGTGGGAGTCTGTTCTTTCTCGTATATCTTTTGTAGATCAAGAACTCTTGCAGGTGGCTATAGTGCCCATTATGCTAAGACTATAATATAATCTAGGCCTGGGAACTGGGTCACCACGCAATAGCACTTTCTACCTCACCATGTTTCTATTGTTTATCTAACTAATTGGTATTAAGGTTTATTCTTTAGATTATAGACCAGAACAAGTCTGGGAAAAAGCTCTACATAGGCTACGATAAGAAAGGTTTGTCCTTGTGTACGGGGATAGGATGTTTTTAGAGCTGAATCTACCACCACTAAAGGTTGTTGGGATTTTTGGACAAGCTTGCATTTGGTCAAGGCACTGTGTAGTCATTCGGCATGCAAGAGCGTGAATGTAGAATTTTTAAACGAAAACATTAATAATGTGTACAATTATGATAAGGCAAACAGTGAAAACAGATTATTGACAACTGCTGTGTATAGTTTCATGTTTTCAACAGTAGTTAAGATAATATTACTATAACTCAATAATAGGGTACACTTAAGAGATCTAGCTACTCGTAAACACCAGCTAATTTTGTTCTTTCAGCCACTCATATACAGTAGGTTTAATGGTTAACTCGTTTTACTTAATGCAAATGCAATCATGTACATCAATATATATATATATATATATATATATATATATATATATATAAATATATAACTTGCTTTGCTATAATATATGGTAAATTAGGTTAAATAATATTGCAGTACGTAAATTCACACTCATATACAATACAGTATACGTTTCCTTCTATGAAAACTTACACAATGATAAATATGCAAGCTCTATGAACTTGTTGCATGAGTGACCGTACTTCTTCCTGCCAGTGTCCTACATTTCCCCCGTGGGCGGTAATGTCTTGGCTGGTATCCTTCCGCTTGGGTGTTCTTACCTCCTCTTATGACCCAGATATTCCGCGCAGTTTAACAGCATCACCCTCACTCACGACCCCCCACAGGATTCTCGCCTTCTCTCACTGAAAGAGTCACTGACATCTGAATTACACCCGTGTATGGTTGTGTGCTTTCATGGTAATGTGATAGTGTAATATTGTTTTTAAATGTAAAATTTGCAAACTAAACAAACCAAAATTCGGACAAAGACAATATAAAGGCAAAACAACTAATCGAAATCGCTATGTGGAAACAACGCTCACTAAAACAAAATTTATGAAATAAAAGAACACAATCCACCTCATAGGGTGTACATCACCACATGAGCAAGCTAATCCGATTCCCAAGCAAACCAATCGCATACACAACAACGCACTATCGTCACGTTCAAGGAATTAGTCAGTTTGGGAAGGCCGGGACGCTCTGGTAAATTTTACTAACCTCTGCATGAATAAAGAAACTACAATTTGTGTTAAAATTTTATATTAAAATCAAATTTGCAACCTGACAAAACATTAACAATAGTACAAAATACAAATAACACTTGTGACGCCTGCCAGCGTTGGCAGAATCGCCTCCCGGTAGCCACTAGCGCTCGCCAGGGCAGTGAAATGGGCTACAGTCTATCTACAATGTTGTACTTTCTTTCTTGTGAATCGTCATGTCACAGGCAGTATAGAAGTGGTCTTTATTTTCGCCTGTGACAATGCATTATATTTTATATCATGAGTTGAACATAAGATGCATTGTAGTGAAGGAGAGAGAGAGAGCGAGCGAGCAGGGTGGGGGAGGTGAGTGTTGCTTTTCCTCCTCCTCCCTCGTCCCGGGAGTTGCTCGCCCGCGTGGTCTTTTCTCTCGGTTTTTATTGGCTGGTGGTTCCTGGCGCCTTCTGCAGCCCTGCTGCCTGGTGACGTAGCGGCCTGTGATTGGCTGACCACCATGCCTTTGTGTGTGATCCTGGAGGGGTCCCGAGGAGCTATTCTCGTCAGAGCTCGCCTGAACAGCATACCCTTAACATATCCCTTGCCACCTGTCACCGAATTCTACCTATAGAGCACTTTCTCTCTTTCTCAACTTCTTACCTCTCATTCTTCCTCTCTATTTAATATCATAACTCCTCTTTGGTTCTGCACGATTTCATATATCGGCCATGCTGAAGCTCTCAGATATTATAGGTTTAGTTAGGCATTTTGGAGGGGTTACCATTTTGTCTGTAGAGGTTCAACACACTCACGGTGTCTCCCTGCCTATTCCTTGGCTGCCTGCTGGGCTATTTAATGCTAGACTGGGGTGAGGCCATTGTTGTTGTGATTTCCGATGTGTACTAGGTTATGTTGAACCTGTACAATCGCAACGGAGACGGGGGAAGCCTAGGTGGTCTTTCTGACTGTGTACCTTGTGAGTTTAGCACTGTGTTGCGAGTGAGGGCTTTTGCCTCTGCCACCCAACACTGTGCTAACTCGTTTGCTTTGACTTTGAGAGGGTCGCCAGGAGAGAACCAGATACTAGCGATCTGGATCTCTCAAGAGAGCACCCCGTCAATTAACGTAATTTGGCTGCACAGTCTTAAGGACCTCGCTAGGCTACGAGCCGCTTGCTCAGCCATTGTTTTCTAGCCTACGACATCCCAGCTAGACTTTATTAGCCTAGCAGACACCCGTTTAGAATTATAAGCTCTTATGTTATGTATGCAGCATTCTTATTCACGTTGACTGTAAGCCTTGGTTGTTGTTGAGTTGCACAACCTGAGCAGGGTTTTTGAGTTGCCTGACGAAGGACTTCTTTTGTTGTAGGAGATAATACTAGTGTGCATTTATCGTTATTCCCGTGTCAGTTGACACTGTCTGTCTCTACACTTGTCCTATATTGACCCTGCTTTATATAACAGTTCAAAATCCGATACGATCATCTTACCCCAGCATCAGACTTTCTTCAGAAGATTCCTGCTCGATGCTTTGGGACTTTCGTTCACTTTCTTTAGTATAGGAGTGACAGTTCATTATTGTTTAGAGTAACTTTAAATATACCTTCTTCTAGTTTGCATTAAATCATTGCAGTCATTTAATTAACACTAGATTAGCGGGCTAGCGGTTTATTTATATGTACCGCCCAGCGGGGTGTTTTTAGCCAAAATAGGGCTGTTTACGTGATCATTTTCATGCCTAAATAAGACCCAGAGCGTAAAACAAGTATCTATCCCTGAAAGGGCATAAACAGAGCTTTCCAATGACACCATAACGATCCTTTTATGATGGCTAGTTTTCTTGCAACAACCGCGCAACGCGAGTGCAAAAAGCATGTAATTCGGCACTTTCCCCATACAATTCCGTATATAGCGAGTGAGAGAGGGAGGAAGGAGGTGGGATTCGTGTCAGTAGGTTCGACGCGGTGGTCTGGAGCAGTCATACGCTCGCTACTCTCCTGCCACCACTTGTCTCTCTCTCTCAGCAACATTACGTGCTGAAATTGCCACATGACCTATGTCGAGCGCCGCCAGATAGTCCAGATGTATTATACTCGACTTATGTTGTGCGCCGCTAATTAAGGGTTAAGATCTCTATCTTATCCTAGTATACCTTATTAACGTAATTGTATGTTGTTGTGATCAGGCTGTATCAGAGATCATCAGCCAGTAGTAGTAGTGCACTTATACTGAGTTATAGGATACCCCATTATCGCAGATTTAACTCTGGAGGGTATAGGTGTTTTTTGTGCGCCGGCATTATAAGTTCAGGGGTTGGATCTAGTGTTACTGTTGTGGCTGTGTGCTTTCCTAGTCCAATGATTAACCCTTAAAAAGCGGCTCACCACATAAGTCGTTTTTAATAAAGCTGGACTATGTGGCGGCGCTCGACATAGGTCGAGTGGCAATTTCAGCACGTAATGTTGCTGAGAGAGAGAGACAAGTGGTGGCAGGAGACTAGCGAGCGTATGACTGCTCCAGACCACCGCGGCGAACCTACTGACACGAATCTCAGCTCCCTCCTCCCTCTCTCACTCGCTACATACTGAATTATATGGGGAAAGTACCGAATTACATGCTTTTTGCACTCGCGTTGCACGGTTATTGCAAGAAAACTAGCCATCATACAAGGATCGTTATGGTGTCATTCGAAAGCTCTGTTTATGCCCTTTCAGGGATAGATACTTGTTTTACGTTCTGGGTCTTATTTAGGCATGAAAATGATCACGTAAACAGCCCTATTTTGGCTAAAAACACCCCGCTGGGCGGTACATATAAATAAACCGCATAGGCCGCTAAAGAAGGGTTAAGAGCCCTTGTTTGATACGAGCCCCGGTCGTAACACACTCACTAACTATAGTGCTATCGCGTAGGTATAGTTGGTCAAAGTGCCAGCTGACCCACCCTAGCTCTGGAGCTCGCAGAATTATCTGGCAATACTGGTGTAGGAAAGAGGTGTGTCTTACAAAGATTGGGATTGGTAGATCTGATTTCGGCTATATCATTGTTAGAACATCTACAAAACAAGGGAAAGTAAGCCTATCTCAAATAAAAATGCATACATCGCTATGTAAGATCCCGAACATTCACCCAAAGTTCGTAGATTTGCTTAAATATCAAGTTATTATATCCAATGATTGGCAACGCATATGAAACATGCTGGCTGCCACAACATACTTTACTCGATTTTATAAGAATACATAATTCTGTTTTATTGGTGGCTGCTTAATGAAGGAGCATTTAGTCTTCACAACGTGAACATTACATAGTCAAATTTGCAGTAATATACAGGACAGACACAGGTAACACATAAATGGCAAGTGGTATCCCTGCACCACTACACCAGTATTGCCAGCTAATTCTGCGAGCCCCAGAGCAAGGGTGGGTCAGCTGGAACTTTGACCAACTGTACCTGTAAGCATAGCATGCCTTAAGTGACCCCTAACAATTACTACCCTACAAATAACCTACATTTATTGTACAAACAAATTAAGGAAATCGCAAAAGCATGCAATTGATACTATCGACAATGAATAGATACTGTATAATATAATAAAGACAAATAATTGGAAAATATGAAGAAACAACAACAGATTTAAACAAAGAGTACTCTTTTAAAAAGAACAATTAATTTTAAAAATCAATAATAATAATAGATAAAGATAAACAATTTGATTGATAAATTTCAGTTTATCTCAAAATAACTCTTATAGCTTGTGAGGCAGCAGACGAAATAACTCTTATAGCTTGTGAGGCAGCAGACGAAATAACTCTTATAGCTTGTGAGGCAGCAGACGAAAAACAAAACGTGTAAACATACCTTAATTTGTATAATATAATATATTAACTCTTGCTATATATATCTATAATTTTAGTTGTTGTTTGCATGAATAAACTTTGTTTATCTAAAACGAGTCCTGCTTGACTAGCCTACAGCGACACCAGCGCCATCTGTTGATACATACATTATATTAACCCCTTGTGTGCAGTTATACTATATATTTTTATATAATCTCTATTTGGTGAATATTTAGTTATATATTCTGTTATATATGTACAGTATATATATTTTTTAGGTTAGGTTATCACCCCTGGTAGCCTATTTCTGCATATTTCAAACAAATTGTTTTCAGATAGGCTATCACCCCTGGTAGCCTATTTCTGTGTATCTCAATTTTATTATTTTCTGTTAGGCTATTACCGCTGGTGGCCTATTTCTGCGTATTTATAAACAACAATTTGTTTTGGTTAGGCTATCACCCCTGGTTTTGTTCCTATGTGAGTGAGGGAGACAAAAGGCAGAACTGTCTGTATCAAGTGCCTCCTCCACAGTTGAAATAGTGACAGAGCCAAAATCAAGGGACTTTCGAGCCCAAAAGCCTGGACACACAGTTTGAAACAATTTAATTCTTAGGAAGAGGGAAAGACTGATTTTTGGGAGAGAGTTCCAGAGCTCAGCAGTTGAATAGAAGAAAGACAGAATAACGTTTCACTCTTGAGTTGGAGAGTTGCACAGAGTAGGGGTGGGATTGTGTTGCAAGATGGGTACTACGTACTCTACGTAGAGGAGGTGGTATACACTGGGAAAGCTCTGAGGAACATTGATTATTATAGTAGCGATAGTAGCAAGAGAGATGCAACATTGTGGCGTAGAGAAAGACATAGAAAAGAGTTGGTGAGTGGGCGTTTAATTAATGATACGAAAGGCTTTCCTTTCTACTTTGTCTAGGAGTGCGGTGTGAGAGGATCCTCCTCACACATGTGAACAATAATCAATACAAGTACCCACTGTGCCCCTGTACAGAGCAAGAAGTTGTGTACGGGTAAAGAACCCCTTGAGGCGGTTGAGCACACAAAGCTTCTGGGAGGCTGCCTTAGCAAGACTGGTAATATGGTCCTTCCAGAGAGCAGAAGAAAATGAGACACCGAGAATATTGAGAGAAGATGAAGGATTGCTTTTTTTTTATTGTTAAAGTATAAGGGATAGTTCTCTGGGAGTTCTGAATGGGTAGTAAGGTGAAGATATTATATATTAATATATTATATATGTATCAAATATATTAGATAAGACCAATTGGACGATAGTTGGAGGGTTGAGAGCAGTCACCCTTCTTTTGGACAGGTTGAATTAGAGCAAACTTCCAGCAAGAAGGGCAGACGGTAGAGGAGAGACAGAGATGAAAAAGTTTGCCTAGGCAGGGAGTCAGCACGGAAGCACAGTTTTATAGTACAACAGGAGGAACACCGTCCGGACCGTACGCTTTCCTAGTATTAAGCCCAGAGAGGGTAGAAAATACATCTTTAGAAGAGATTAGGATATTATGCATAAGTACGAGGTGGAGAGGGTGGAACAGCACCGGAATGATCGAAGGTGGAGTTTCTAGCAAATGTTTGAGCGAAGAGTTTAGCTTTGTCAGAGGAAGAAGTAATGGTTGTGCCATCAGAGTGGAAAATGGGAGGGAAAGACGAGGAAGAAAAATTGTTGGAGAGGTTTTTGGTTAGATGCCTGAAAGCTTGGGAAGAGATAGAGTTGGATAGTTCAGTGCAATTATTATTGTTGAAAGAGTGTTTGGCAAGCCAAAGAACAGATTTGTCTTGATTCCGGGCAGAAACATAGGAAGAATGTGAGTCTTGAGTTTATTGCGGACAGCAGTAGAACAAACGTGAGTAAACCAATTTTTGTTTGCAATGGAGTGAGAGAAAGAGAATGGAATGTATGTTTCCATGCCCGAGAGGCGCGCTACTTCGGTAATGCATTCAGGACTCTTCGGAAGCAAAAGTCATGCCATGGGAAATCAAAGAAGTACTGCCGAAGAGCCTCCCAGTCGGCATCACCAAAGTGCCACAAGCGCCGCCGGTTGGGAGGATCGGGTGGCTGTACTGGAGAGATAGGAAAGGTGATGGATATCAGTTTGTGGTCGGAGGAGCCCATAGGAGAGAGAAGATTTACAGTATAATAAGCAGAAGGGTTAGAGGTTAGAAATAAGTCAAGAATGTTGGGCCGTTCTCCGAAGCGATCCGGGATACAGGTGGGTTGCTGGACTAACTGCTCTCGGTCGTTAAAGATAGAAAAGATGTAGGCTTGTTCACCAGGTTGGTCAGTGGAAAAAGAGGAGAACCATCGGTAGTGGTGAACATTTAAATCTATTAAGATGGAATGGTGGCCAATTTCTGTGTATTTCAAAGTTTTTTCAGTTAGCCTATCACTGCATATTTAAGAAGAAAAAAAAATATATATAATATAAAATATAATAAATTGTTTTCGGTTAGGTTATCTTCTCTGGTAGCCTATTGGTGCGTATTTCAATTTTGTTTATTTCGGTTAGGCTATCACCCTGGAGGCCAAAATTTTGATTAGGCTATCACCCCTGATAACCTATTTATGTGTATTTCAACATTTTTGTTTTCGGTTAGGCTATCACTCCTGGTGGCCTATTTGACCCCTAAGCATCGGGGGCGGACTTAAGTCCGTATAAAAAAATTGGACTATGTGGCGGGGGCGGACTTTAGTCTGTGTGCAATTTTGGCGCAATATTGGCTCTGAGAGAGAGACGAGCGACAGGAGGAGCATGGGTTACCTCATGACCGCTCGCCACGGCCGCCGTGGACCAACTGAGATGTACTCCCCATACATCCACCCTCACTCCCTCGCTACACACATAATTATATAACAAAATGACCGTATTTTAGCTATTTTACCCTTCGGTTGCACGATCGTTGCAAGACAACCAGTGATCGTAGAAGGATGGTTCGGGTGTCATTGGAAAGCTCAATTATCGCCCTTTCACGGATACATACTTGTATTACGCTCTGGGTCTTGTTTATGCATGAAAAAGAGCACGGAAACAACCCCATTTATGGTCAAAAAAAACGCTGGGCGGTACGGTCAAATATACTCCACCACCCTCTCTTAAGGTGTTAACCTAGGGACTGCAGCCAGACTCTTAAGAGGTGCTACTGTGTGAATGCGGCCAGACTCTTAAGATCGAAGGCCTAGAAAAAAAAAAAAAAAAAACTAGTGGCACTCAAAACAAAGCAATTTGTGATTAGGTGAGATAATTCCCCTACATTACTTTCTACAACTCCTACACATGTGTCCCAACCCCATCCTTCCTTCCCTTTTTCCCCCCTCTTCAATTATCCGGTATTTTCCCTATTCCCGATATTTATTTGTATTTTCGTGCGAGGACACTTGGGATAGAGGGAAGTGTATCTCCGACCCTCTAAGCCGGTCTGAGAGCTCTCCATGTCTCTCAGTACCATGCCAGACACAAGAGAGGGAGGGCGTTTCTCTCTCGCCAGTCAAGGTCAGATTACGACCGTGGGACTAAAATATACAATTTTCACCAGCCAATTTAAGTTACCATTTTTTTTATTGCTTTCCAATGTTCATAAATTATATTAAAAGTAAAATAGGCACATATGGATAAGTATTAATTATATACAGTATATGGTAAATTGACGATTTTTTTTAAGGAATGTACCAAATACCTTCGCATGGCAGGCACTTTCAAATACCATAGCTGCGCAGCTTATGAATTAAGTAAGTGAAGCGACCTGAAGTGATGAAGTGTTTTTAAAGTAAGTGAAGTGTTTTAACACCTTAAGAGCGGCCTAGGCGGTATATAATATGTAGCCACCAGCGGGGTGTTTTTACCCAAAATAGGGCTGTTTACGTGATCATTTTCATGCCTAAATAAGACCCAGAGCGTAAAACAAGTATCTATCCCTGAAAGGGCATAAACAGAGCTTTCCAATGACACCACAACAATCCTTGTATGACTGCTAGTTTTCTTGCAACAACCGCGCAACACGAGTGCAAAAACCATGTAATTCGGTATTTTCCCCATACATTTCACTATGTAGCGAGTGTGAGAGGGTGGAGGAGGGTGGGATTCATGTCAGTTGGTCCGCCGCGGTGGTCTGGAGCAGTCATACGCTCGCTACTCTCCTGCCACCACTTGTCTCTCTCTCTCAGCAACATTACGTGCTGAAATTGCCACACGACCTATGTCGCGCGCCGCCACATAGTCCAAATTGATTTCACTCGACTTATGTTGCACGCCGCCAATAAGGGGTTAAAGTGAGTAAAGTGTTTTAAAGTGATTGAAGTGTTATTAAGTGATTGAAGTTATCAAAAGAGAGTGACTGTCACCATGCCTCGCACCTGTACGAACTGCGCCGGTAAGTTTGGTGCTTATATGTTTGCTATTGCCGATCTACAAGTCTGCCGACTCTGCCAGCAAGGAGAGGATTTGACAGCAAAATTGAATGAAGCCCAAAACAAGATTAACGCCCTCCAAGAGTTTGTAACACTCAACGTTGGAGTACCACCAACTTCAATTGTCACCGCTTCAACTCCAGCTGCCCCCATCGCCCCAACGTCAACGGCCAACAATCCAACGCCTGCAGTAGTTACATCAACAGATGCTTCTGATACACAAGAAACAAATATTGACTCTGCTCCCCCTCAACTTCCGTGTCGTGAGGAACAACATTCGCCCCAATACCAGGAAAATCATACTGGTTTCCGAGTGTCACAACCGTGTCCAGATACTCACAGACTAAGATGACAAAGAGGAAACAGAAGAAGTTCGGCTCGTGGGAGACTTGATAGTATGTGGGAGACTCACAGAATTTGGTGCCAGGGCATCTAAGACCAGGAAGCATTTTTGTATCCCTGGTGGCGGTGTAGACGATGTAGTTGCTGCTGTTGACGAAGTATAGAAGCTGGCCTACAATGTACGTCATCCACGTCGGATCCAACGATTACAGCGAACCCTGTCGGAAGATTTGCTTCTAAAGTACCAGCAGCTGATCAAGTCGTTAAAGGAGGAGTCGTCAAGATTAATCGTCTCAGGAATCAAACCCCGGCTCGGTGAACAGAGCCGATTTTACAACATAGTCACCAGCACAAATTGTCTTATAACCAACCTCTGCAGGAAGGAGAACGTGGGATTCGTCGACACCTTGGACATTTTAACTATGATGACTATTTGTTTTCGGATGATGGAATTCATCTGAACCAGGTTTGAGAAGCACGTTTTGGACGTCTTCTCAACGAAGCGGTGAAGGATTTTCGGAGAAGACAGCGAGAACGGCGACCTACGAAGGACTTAAATGATAATACGTCAAGAACCACAAATTTGGATAAAGCTCCATCAACAAGACCCAAATCCAAAACTGCCAGGGATAACGACCGAGGACTGAGGACAGCCATAAATGTAAACGTAGATCCGACCAGAACCAAAAATGTAATTAAATAGCGTCCCGTGAGTTCTAAAACAACAACTTTAGAGGTTTTCAATGCAAACGCTCGTAGCATAATTATGCAATCAATTTTCATATTTAGAGGAACTAGTGTTTACAGAAAATTATGACGTAATTGGCATAACAGAATCTTGGCTCAATACAGAAGACAGAGACTTTTTAGCAGAGTATTTACTTCCCGGTTATATAATGTTTTAGAAAAGCCGAATTAATAGAAATGGAGGTGGTGTTTTATTTGTTATCAAAGAAAGTCTTAACCCGATCCTCTTGTCAAAAACCGAAATTGTGAACTTCGACACATCCTATGTGCTAATTTATAATAATAAAGGTACACAAATATTACCTGCATTAATATACAGATCTTCAGCTCAATCAGTGCAAACTGACCGAGAAATTTACGAACAAATTGAAGATGTAAGTAACTCACAAGATACCGTAATTTTTGGCAACTTTAATTTTTCTGTGAACAAGTGGGGCGATACTCTTACTTCACACTCCGGACATGACTTGTATGCCAACTTGCAAGAGAATTTGCTCTATCAATTTATTTTATCGCCGACCCGTGGTAATAACGTTCTTGACCTTGTACTTGCAACAAAAGAAGAATTAATAGAGAATTTGAATGTTGGTGATTAATTCAGTAATAGTGACCATCGTACGATTACTTTCCATTTAAAATTCAATAGCAATGAACTCAATACCAGCAAAGAGAAGGTCCCAAATTTCGAGAGAGCAAACTTCCGTAAACTTAGAGCAATACTTAAGGAAATGGTCTGGAGCTCTATGATTAACAATGATGATCAAAATCAATCGTGGAGATTTTTCACCTTCACTTATTCAAATGCAGTACATGAGTGTATACCATTAAACAAACGAAGATCAGCACATAATAATAGGCCTAATTGTTGGAATAAAGACATTGTGGATTGTCTGCTTGCTAAAAATAATGCTCATGATATATTTAAAATATCTGACACCCATGAAAATAAAGTGATATTTGTAGATCAAACAAAGTAAAAGCACACTAGAATTACATGTTGCAAATTAAAGTAAGACAAACCCGAAAGAATTTTATAGTTACATCAAGAACAAGAAAGTAGTGACTTCAACGATTAGACTGTTAGTCGATGAGAAAGGAGATTACGCTAAAGATGAAGCAAATATTAGTAACGCTCTTAGCACCTTTGTATAAGGCTGTCACTATAAGCTTTTACAACAGAAGACCTTAGTAATATCCCTACAGCATCGCCGATTCAGATAGATAATTCTGACGTTCTAAGCAGTACCAGCATTACAGAGAGAGAAGTTTTGAAATGTTTAGATAAACTCAAGGTAAATAAATCACCTGGACCTGATACAATCTCTCCTAGAGTTCTAAAGGAAGCTAAGTATGAGCTCTCCAAACCACTGACATAAATCTTCAATAAATCCCTACAGTCTGGGACTCTGACTGATCAGTGAAAGGTTGCCAATGTAACACCGATATTAAGAAAAGGCAGCAAATCCTTACCCAGTAACTAGCGTCCAATTAGCTTAACCATAGGTGTATGTAAAATGCTAGAAACACTCATAAGAGACAAACTCGTAAATCACACAGAGGAAAACCACATACTTAAAGATGCTCAACACGGGTTTTCGTAATAAATGCTCCTGCTTAACAAACCTCTTAGACTTCTTCCACGATATCCTCAACCTATATAATGAGAGTAAAGCTGTAGATATTATATACCTTGTTTTTCAAAATGCCTTCGACAAAGTTCCCCACAAACGTTTATTGATTAAACTAAAAGCGCATGGAATACAAGACGGTGTGTAGAAATGGATAGAAAATTGGCTCCGTGACAGAAAGCAAAGAGTAGTCATAAACGGTAAAGCATCCAAATGGATCAATGTAAGTAGCGAGGTACCCCAGGGATCGGTACTGGGGCCAGTTCTCTTCCTAATTCACATTAACAACTTAGATGAGGGTCTCACCTGTACAATCTCAAAGTTTGCTAACGATACAAAAACTGCAAATAGTGTACTCTCAAATGAACATGTTGAAGATATGCAACATAATCTAGATAAGTTGTCAAATTGGGCTTAAATTTGGCAAATGTGTTTCAATGCGGATAAATATAAAGTACTCCATATCGGAAACCGAAATGAGAAAGCAAACTATCCAATGAATGGAACTCAGCTGAAGAATGTAGGCAGAGAAACTGATTTGGGAGTTACAATATCGAGTAACCTAAAACTGAGTCAACAATGTTCAGAAGTTGTTGAGAAAGCAAACAAAATAATTGGCTTTAAAGGCAGGTCATTTGAGCATTAATCCAAAGATGTATTCCTAACTCTTTACAATTCCTTAGTCCGCCTTTTTCTGGAATATTGCATTCAATCCTGGTGCCCTTACTACCAAAAAGATATAGACAAGCTAGAATGAGTTCAACATAGAGTTACCAAAATGATACCTTGCCTAAAGAACAAACCATACGAGGAGCGTCATAGAGAATTAAATCTATTTCCTTTAACCCAGTGCCGATTAAGAGACGACTTAATTTAAGTGTTCAAAGGCATCGACAATATGAACTGTAATAAATATTTCACTATCGACCAATCAAATTACACGCGGGGGAACGGTTGAAAAATTATTGGTAAATGTTTTAACTCACACAAGTCTAAGAATTTCTTCTTCAATCGAGTTGTCAACTTGTGGAATGAGCTTTACTGAGATGTCATAGACTGGAGAACTGTTGATTCTTTTAAACTTAGGCTAGACAAGCACCTTGCCTTAACCCTTACTGTACCAGAGGGTATTACTATAAATGTAACCTCCAATACCACGCATTGTGGCCAAAATGGCTTCAAAGATGAGAGAGCGCAACCTCTCTCCCCGCAAGCTGGACGAGTACTAAGCCATCCTGCCCATGGGACCTTAGATACACTCTGAGAAGTGTTGCCAAGGTCTCAAAGCAGTGCTTACAAGTCATGGTGCCTGGTACTGCTCGGTACAAGGACCAAATATTACTGACGGACATCGTACGGCGCTGGTATTGGCGAGTTACTTTCTTACAGTCGGCCATTGTACGTCGCTGGTACAGAACGGGTTGAATCCACAACTGACTGCATTTTGAAAATTAATAAAGTATTTGTGTTTTGTCTCTATTATATTACTAAGAATTGATTTTATCCCAAGGTCCATTTTTCTCTTACTCGCTCTAAACTACTGTTTGGACACTTGACCAACAGTGTTTTGGAGGGAAAGCAGCCTCTAGGGGTCGCTGTTGGTTGATTTCCTTTGTACTCCTTTGTACTATAATCTAACAAAATTGAATAGGTACATTGTGGTAAAGTCTCTCTCTCTCTCTCTCTCTCTCTCTCTCTCTCTCTCTCTTTACATATATGTATATATATATATATATATATATATAAATAAATTGTTATGAATCCTAAGGCGAACTCATACAAGTTTACAGCCTCCGGCACAACAACGGAAATCTGAACTACTACAAAATAATGGTTTAGATAGGTATCTCAATTCAAGCCCTCACACACCTACGTAGCCAATGGAAGGAAATTATATTGATACACTGAGTCCATGATTTAATAAAATATTATAATTAATTAATACATATATCATACTACAACAGCTTGCTGTAGAGCCCAAAAGATACTGCGGTACTCTTTGGAAAGATATATTAGTTAGGCTACCCAGAGATTTATACCACAAACATCAGATCTTAATTTAAATAAGCCGGACAGAAACATATCGAGATAATTTAATCACATTCAAATATCGGAAGATTGCTCAACCCTTTGGCTTCGGCCTTGTTTGGGCTATTTAGGGCATATTCAGGCACCCCTGAATGATAAATCAAGCATCTGCATTAAATTAAGTATATTCTGCCGAAAACTAGGCGAAAATAGCTTCAAAATTACACCAGAACGGACCGTATACGTGGTCTAGTTCACCCGCAGTGATCCCAGTGAAACGCAGGAACCCCGCTATTATGTAACACTCGCTCGCTTGGCTGCACTTATGAGAGAGAGACACGCGCGAGACACAGCCTAGCTCAGTGAGCTGCTGGGTGCTCTGAGGGTCGGAGGTGGGCCCCTCACGCTACCGCCCACTGTCACTCGATTTTTATGTTTTTTACAGGCTTTTAAATCCTGGAAATTGCTGTAACTTGCCAAAACATTCCAGAACGTCACCCGCAGCGAAAGAGTTAAATAAAATAAACAGTAATAAATACCCCACTAGTATTTTAGCAAAAATGACCATGGAATACTTGCGTGACTGAAAGATCACCTAAGCGGTTTTACTGTGGAAATATCTAACTGCCAAAGTTATTATTGTCTAACAAACATCACACAAATAAATAATTTCACACTGGAATGTTAGACCTGTAGATGAGCCCTAGAGTCACATTAAGATCCAAAACCTGTTGACGAAATAGTGCACATAGCAATAACACAAATAATACAATTCATAAATCTATTTCATCAGATCTGATATACACAATAATACTATTATATCTTTGATGAAGTAGACAAAAACTCATGTAAGATCACACTAAATATAAACACTAAACTAAGTGTAAAGAATGAGAGATCATCTGTCATTTAAGTATAGCAAGGCTTTGTCTTCACCAACATATACTCACTACGCAGCCGAAATGTGTAGACAAGAAAACCCTGAACAGCTGCCTCGATAATCATCTACACGTACACTGCCATCCCTGGATGATACATACACATAAACATACACACACACACACACCCACACCGCAAGACATCTACTCTCCTCTCGATCTCCGAACGTTTCCCGCCTGAGCTAGCTGCCGCGGGGGTAATACCTCGGGATACGTTTTGTTTGCTAAAGGGCTCGCATATTCAAAATGATCCTACATGACAAAATTTAATTTTGATATCATATACACCTTAGATGGTGAATACTTTAGCCACACCACTCTCAAATTACAGACGAACATTACTTACACAAGCTACTATCATGAGACATCTCAAGAAGATGCTAAGTATCAATAAATTATATGGTGGGATAGTATTATCAAGTCTGCAAAACCTCGACTTGATTATGACATCCTAAAAATTATGTAATCCTTATTGGCTCTCTATATAACATCTAAATTACATAGTGACATTCATAAAACTATACTGTTCCAAAGCATGGATGTCTACACAATCACAATCTATAGGCTAACATAAACAAAGGTATGCAATATCTTACTTGAATACGTCACTCCCAGCATGACCGTTAAAATTATTGTTCTACATTTATAGTCACACGAATGGTCGGCTGCAAGTGTAGATGAAGTCCTGAGAGGTGGAAGAGCTGGGCAGGAAAGCTGGAAATATAGGCTAAGGGCTGGAACATGACAATATACAGTATACTGTATATATACAGTATATATACTGTATATGATTACTGTATATATATATAAGCTAGGGTCATCTTTAAGATCACCAGTCCAGTAGTTATACCACTCCACTGCACCTAGAATGATGATAGATTATGTTAGGTGGTAGTATTCATCTAAAGTTTAATATTGAATCTGACACACCAGAATTATTGCCAAAATGCATTACGTGGAAAACTATGTATGTACACCCATTCATAAAAGAAAGGTACCCCCCTGATCGAGAGATCTGAAGCCTCATGCTATTTAGTTGTGGTAACACTGGCACTGAACCATCGACGGCACGTAAGTGGGTGGTGACTGGATTGTGGGAGGGAGTTGGGAGCTGATCTAAACGAAACAATGCTTCACTTCGCATTGAAAATCGTTTTGCCAATTATCTCTCTCTCTCTCATATCCACATATATATATATATATATATATATATATATATATATATATATATATATATATATCTGTCTGTCTATCTTTCTATAACTAATTACATTCAGTTTTCTAAAAGACATATCCCACCTGAATCCTACATAATTTTCAATAATACAAATTTGGCTATTTTTGTTTTGAATAGTGAATCAGATCTATTTTTAAAAATGCTTCAAAGACTCTATGAAGGACGTCCTTTCCGAGAGAGAGAGAGAGAGAGAGAGAGAGAGAGAGAGAGAGAGAGAAGTAGCAACACGATTTTCAATGCGAAGTGAAGCATTGCTTCGTTCAGATCAGGTCCCTACTCCCTCCCACAATCCACTGTCACCACCCACTTTTGTGACGTCGATGGTTCAGGACCAGTGTTACCACAACTAAATAGCATGATGCTTCAGATCTCTCGATCAGGGGGGTACCTTTCTTTTATGAATTGGTGTACATCAACCATGAAGGCTTAGTCATATGGACTTTGCAAATTATGGACAATATTAAACAATAGTTCAGGATATAAGTACATTTCAGCTGATTACATATTATACTAGATTATATGTTGCGACAAATAATACATATTTATATAATATGGCAACCTCATTATGGTTCCATGAAGTGATGTATAATGAGACAATCAAATACCATTCCCAATAAAATAAAAACTCTTTTTGAACTAATTGGTAAGCTAGAATGTGCTGTATATTTTTTTGCCATTCTTATGTATTATAGAATAGTTTTGAACATTGTCATTAGCCATCACTATAAGAATTATGACTAATGATGTTATCTATGGTGTAAAAAATGCTTACCTTTCGATTAGTCAATATATTACATAGTATTATACTGTATATAAATATATATATATACCGTATATATATATATTACCCCCTGGGGGTTAGGGAATAGAATATGCCCCACGTGCCTTCTGCGTGTCGTAAGAGGCGACTAAAGAGGTTGGGTCGGTGGGCTTGCGACCCCCACCCGGAAAAAATATCTAAGCAAAGAAAAACGAACGAACAGCCTCGGATGCGGACGGAACCAACGTTGACGAACCACGACCGACTAAGGACATGCCTTCGGACATTCTGAGAATGGCTACGTGGAATGTTAGTGGCATGAATGATGGAACAAAAGAGAGAGAGGTTCTGGAAGTGTTAGTGAATGCCAGCCTGGATGTATGTGGAATGACAGAGACCAAATGGAAAGGTTCAGATGTGAGAGAATGGGAATGTGGAATGGGTGTGTGTGCTGGAGTGAGTGAAGGAACAGCGAGAGAAGGTGCATGTTTGTTTGTAAGTAGCAAATGGAAGGAATGTGTAAGAGAGTATGGGTCTGTGGGTTCAAGGATTGTGTGGGTGAGAATGAAAGTAGGAATACAAACGTGGGTGATTGAATGCGTGTATGCCCCGACAGAGGATATACTTGAAAGAAAGAAAGAGGAGTTCTGGATGAATGTGGAGGCGTGCCTGGAGAAGTTTGACAAGAACGAAAGAATATTTCTGATTGGGGATATGAATGGTAAGGTGGGTGATAGGAAAGTTGAGGGAGTGGTGGGAGGGTGGGGGGTACCATCAGAGGTGAATGGGAATGGTAGTGCACTTGTGGACGTATGTGTGGGAAGGAGGCTGTGGATAGCCAACACCTTCTTCCGACACAGAATGATCCACAGGTACACGTGGAAACGGATGTTGACGATGAAAGATAAGACAGTGGTGGAACGAAAGTCATTGATTGATTATGTATGTGTGGATGAACGAATGAAGAAATCTGTGATGGATGCTAGGGTGTATTGGAGGGGGTCTGTCTGATCATTATGTAGTGGTAGCTAAGGTTAGGATACAAAAGAAGTGGGTGAGGAGAGCGGGAGGGAGGCGAGAGGAGGGTGGAATGGTGAGGAGGGTGGAGAGGTTGCAGGAGGAGGAAGTCAGGGAGGAGTACAGGAGAGCAGTGGAAAGACGACTAGGTGGGTTCGACCTGGAAGTTATGGAGGAAGTGGAGGAGATGAGCAAGGTGTTTAAGGATGAGATCTGTGCAGCATGTGAGGAGGTGTGTGGAGTTGGAGTGAGGAGAAGAGGGAGGGGAGAGAAAGGTACAGCATGGTGGACAGAAGAGGTAAGAATAGCTGTGGAAGAAAAGAAGAAAGCATATAGAGTGTGGGTGGGTAGTAGAGGGAATGAAGATTCCGAGAGACAGAAACGAGCGAGGTACGTGGAGAGTAAGAGGGTGGTGAAGAGAGTAGTGAAGGAAAGTAAGAGAAGAGTAGATGAGGAATTTGGAAGGAATCTGAGTTTAAAATGGAGGGAGAGTAAGAAACTGTTCTGGAAAGAAGTCAAGAAAGTTAGGGAAGGTAGCAAGGGAAACAGTAAGGGTGTGAAAGATAAGAATGGTGAGAATGCTAGCCGAGAAGCAAGAGAGAGTCGAAAGATGGAGGGAGTACTTCAGTGAGTTGCTAAATGAAAGGAATGAAGAGCCAGCAAACATAGCTGGATATGGTATGGGAGGGAGAAGAAGAGAAGTAGTGGAGGAGGAGGTGGGGATCAAGAGGTCAGAAGTGTGGGAAGCCATGAAAAGAGTGAAGTTGGGGAAAGCACCAGGAACAGATGGAGTGTGTGGGGAAATGTTGAGGTATGGTGGTGAGATAGTGATAGAATGGGTAGGGAAAATGTGCAAACTAGCATGGGAGAAGGGGAGTGCACCCGATGACTGGAAGACTGGCATAATAGTCCCCCTATATAAGGGCAAAGGGGAAAGAGGAGTGTGTGGTAACCACCGAGGAATATGTCTTCTAAGCGTAGTAGGGAAGGTATACAGTAGGGTAGTGATTGAGAGAGTGAGAGTGAGAACGGAGAAATGGATAGGCGACGAGCAGGGAGGTTTTAGGAAGGGAAGAGGATGTGTAGATCAGATTTTTACCCTGAATTGTGTTGTGGAGAAGTATCTGGAGAAGAAACAAAAGGTGTATGTTGCCTTTATGGACTTGGAGAAGGCCTATGACAGAGTGGATAGAGAAGGTTTGTGGAAAGTACTTAGAATATACGGAGTAGAGGGCAAGTTGCTGAAAGCAGTGAAGAGTATGTATGAGGGTGCAAAGGCGGCAGTACGTGTTGAGAGTGAGCAGAGCGAGTTCTTTGACCTGAATGTTGGTTTGAAACAGGGGTGTGTGATGTCCCCGTGGTTGTTTACTGTATATATGGATGGAGTCATGAAAGAAATACTATCAAGAGCAGTGAATGTTGGTGTATCGCTGAAAAGGGAGGGAATTGAGTGGAAGCTACCTATACTGCTGTTTGCGGATGATACAGTTCTGATGAGTGATAATGAATGGGAGTTGCAGGGTCTGGTAAATGAGTTTGGAACAGTGTGCGAAAAACGGAATTTGAAGGTAAATACGGGGAAGAGCAAGGTTATGGTCTTCGAAAGGGGTGAAGTCACAGAGTGTGAGGTGAAGCTGAACGGTCAGGCTATGGAGATCGTCAAATCTTTTAAGTATCTGGGCAGTGTGTTGAGTAAAGATGGGACTATGGATGAAGAGGTGCGGGAGAGGGTACAACAGGGGAAGAGGGTTGTAGGAACGCTAAAAGCAGTAACAAGAAATAGGGTGGTCAGTATGGAAGTGAAGAAGTCCTTGCATGACAGTGTGGTAATCCCGACACTGACTTACGGAAGCGAAGCATGGACGTTGGTTGAGAGACTCAGACCAAGAGTGAGAGCAGTGGAAATGAATTACTTAAGGAGTGCGTGCGG
Source organism: Paralithodes platypus (assembly GCA_032716605.1). NCBI lineage: Eukaryota > Metazoa > Arthropoda > Malacostraca > Decapoda > Lithodidae > Paralithodes > Paralithodes platypus. The sequence continues at coordinate 10,227,822 of CM064517.1, forward strand.
AGTTACATGGAGGGATAGACAGACTAATGAGGAAGTAAGAAGGAGGTGTGGTGTGGAGGTAGATGTGCTGGAAAGTGTGAAAAGGAAAAACTTGAGATGGTTCGGCCATATGGAACGTATGGAAAGCGAGAGAATGACTAAGAGGGTGTACGAGAGCGAGGTGGAGGGACAGAGGGGGAGAGGTAGACCGAATATGAGGTGGAAGGATGGAGTGAGGAACTACATGAACGAAGGCGGTGCTGGTTGGGGGGAGGGGGGTCGACTGACTGGGGACAGAGGTGCATGGGGGCGGTTCGTTCGTGGCCACCCCTTCGGGGATCACGGCGTCAGGCAATAGATAGATAGATAGATATATATATATATTATATATATATATATATATATAAAATTATTATATATATATATATATATTATTAGGACCCTGGCGGCCACGAAGTAGTTGACTCGCTTGACCAGAGTGGTAACAGTGAGTTTTTATAATTTTCAAGTCAGGTAGGATTTTGGCTGCATCTTGTTGCTTGCTTTCCTTTCACTTCAAATAAATCGGACAGCTCAAGAATTACATACTAGTCATAAAGGAAGCTTAGTTAGATAATTTTTTAGTTCCTGAAGCACTTTAAGATCATATTTAATTTACTAATGATTATTTAGATTAACTATAATTAGTATGATTATTTATAATTAATTATGATTAATTATTATATTAGATATTATTATTATTATTTATTATGGTGATTTATCCAGAACGGTTCCCACAGCCAACGGGTTATGATTAATTAAGATTGAGATTAATTATTATAAAGTATTATTTCTTAAGTATTTAGATATTTCTAATTTACTTGGATAATGTATTATTCATTATAAATAGTTATGGTCGTTATCTTATTATTTTATTAACAAATGCTATCGAAGAAGGGAAGATATTTAAAGTCACCAGTTCAACAACAATATATGTATTTGCAAACCCCAATAAACAAAAAGGTAACGTATGTACAAAATAAAGAAAATAAATAAATAGAGAAATATGAAGATCTAGGACGTACCAGCATATATGGTCGTCCGATCGTTCACTGCTCGCTAGTTTGCCCAATATTACATTATTTCAATGCTTAATCAAGTATCACTATTGTTCACAGAAATTACAACAAGGACGCATTGCAAGTTATTTAAATATCGAAAATATAATGTGCTTGACAAATTGATGAATACACAATTAGTTTCACTATTCATTACTGAAGTCACCACTAAACCTCTCAATTGTCACACCGCATTATTAACCTTTCTAGATTCACAGAACAAATATAAATCAACACAAGGTGGCACGAAAGCTCACCTCAACACACCTGGTAGTTATAACATGCCATCATTTAATTTCAAGACCACTCCACATATGTTAAGTACCGTATGGTATGTTAGAGTTGCAATTCAAAGTGAAGTTAAATACTTTCACGTAAATAGAGCACCATGACCACTTTAATTATTCTTAAAATCTTATATATTCCACTTTAATATATATTAAGATTATTATTGTTATGCCGGGTTGTAATCCAACTTGCTTCGTTAGGTATTCTATATCAATACGGGTTTCGGATATTTAGAATTGGAATATGCTCAACAGGAACACATCTAGCTTAATGAATATGATAATTGTTTACTCAATTGGGCAATCAACAACACAATAACATACAGTATAGATTACACTCATATTTATTATAAAGACATAAGTACAGATATGGGGTATTAAAATCACTACTATATTGAGTAGAACTCTAATAGGTAAGGTGACTTATAGAGAGTTGAATATGTTTGGCTCCCTAGTGAATATAGTTCGTCACTCACAAAATAAATGAAGAGAGGAAATACGCAATTATAGGAAATATATACACAAACAATAAGCATTGACAACAATACATATGCGGGCCAAATGTGTAACGCGAGGTATAGTAACGAGGACAAGGTAAGGCAACTGGGGCATATCACTTAGTTGCCTGAGAGTCTGCGCGGTGGTCAAAATCAATTAGGGTCGCGTTCAGGTGAGCCCACGAAAGTACCGCTCTCGGGGGTACAGGTCAGTTGGACTGCGGTCACGGGAAATACTATTTTATTTTAATGCGATGTTAAATCGGGGAGTGAAGATATGAACTTCACTTTATTCAAAGGGGAAAGATAGTTTAAATCTGAATTTAACTATCTAAGAGTTATTGCGAACAAGCTCTCACACAATACACGAAAACTAGTATTCGATCGTAGATGAGGTAAAATTACACGGAGTAAGGAAATCAGATTCACAGTAAATATAGTGAATGAGTTGGAATATAATAAATATAATTTAGAATAGATTGGAATAAATTACCCAACTACTGAATACACGCAGAACGGAGTAGCGTTGTATTATAGCTTAAAAGGAGCTATAATGAACGGAGTAGCGTTGTATTATAGCTTAAAAGGAGCTATAATGAACGGAAATACAAAACAAAGTTGTACTTATGAAATACCCAATTATGATGGTATAAAAGGAGGCTTGAATAAATTAACAAATTCCTGAAAGAGCGAAGAACTTAGTAGCGCTGTATTATAACACAAATAACGGTTATAATGAATACATTACTGAAAGAAGCAATAATATAATAAATAGCCAAAAAGTAGGCCTAATAGATAAAGGAACGTAAAATCTGAATCCCTAGATCTGTGGTGAAAGAGTTTGACGGGTGGGGGATAGCAGTGGTAGGAAGGGAGGCAGAGGAGGGTGGCTGGACAATGAGTGGTAGGGACGTAGCACCCACAGTGTAAGGTGGAATGAATTATTTGAGAGTTAAACTAAAAGTTTTCACTTTTGTATTATATGATAAGCTAGATCTGTTACATCTGTAACGCAGCATTATAATTAAAATCGGAGGAAATTGTTCAAAAACTTGTTTCAGGTCTCACGCGAATTGATGCGGAGGAGAACAGGGTAACCAACTGTACGGGGTTTGGTATTTTGTGGTTGGCAAGATTGGTAACACCAAGTATAGAAGTGATATCTTAATCACATACACAAATAACTTGATATATCCATTAGCTATAATAATATAACTTTTCCTTTGTTTACTCAATACACCTTATGAAATAGACCCTGCGGTCATGACGTGCCGTTGATGTCATATGCATGGAGTCCAACGAATTACCTTATGGATCGGTCAGAAATAATTTGACTACACCTGCTAACTTAAACTAAACATAGTTATGCCTTGTATTGTTCATCCTGTCGTATAACATTATTGCGTCAGCGTGATCTGACCTAAGCTGTTTGTGCACCTTTTCCTCCTTTACTCAATATATCAATTCATAGATGACTTCAATATAAGTATCCCATCAATGGCATATGTTTCAAAATGTTCAGAACACTATGATCTGTACTATATGTTATAATGAATATTGTTATAAATAAGTATTTATATAGGCGACTCTTACTATGATGTTCAATTACCAGGTAATCGCAAACATCTGTGTTGTTTTCAACTTTTCGACTTCTCATCTATTAGTCATCATCAAGATCTAAAGTTACCACTATATACGATCTCAGTATTAACCTTGAGTTTCGTATACATTAAAACGAACACTCATATTATTCTGCCTATTATTTTACTTTTCCATGAAACTTAATTAAACAGTTTAAAACACTAAAAAATATATAAGATGCAAAGTCACACGGGGAGAATGAACTAACAATTTGCCAAAATAATAGAAACAATAAAGAATAGTATATTATGTATCATTACTCAAATATTACACATTTGCAGTCCGTGATTACCTAGTCCTCCTCTTTCTCCCAAAGGGACTTACTTATTGTCTGTCGTCCTTCGACCTTGGGCATGGAATCGTTATCTCCCTATCACATTGGCTTAAGGGGAGAGTTTTAGTTTGCTCCCTAGTACTCTATCAAGCATTAACACATTTAATATCTCCCAAGACTCCCGTTCAAGATAAATATGTAAATTTTTCGGTAGAAAAATGTTCCTGCCCAAGGTCGGTTAATCCTAAATTTCAGACTCGCTATCGCTCACCAGGAAAAATAATAGACACCTAAACAGTAAGAAAAGTTTTAATATTGACAAATGGGGTGAACAGTTATAAAATAGCCAAGCTAATGGGGCAAACGCCTTAAAATGTGTGACGCTTCTGCATAGTAGCCACGTGCGGGCATGCGCGCGCGTCGGCTGCCCAGCCGTTTAGAAACCGGCTGGCGGCAGCCGGCCGGCAGGCTTTTCCTTAGTATATATCCTACGACAACGTAACTAATGTCTGGGATATTCTTATGTTGTTTCACAGCTTGAAGCTGCCCTTATTCTTAACCAACGCATCTTAGTATATTTTATTCTCGATAGTTGATTGTTTCATTATAATATATAAGATGTAAGTCTAGTGAGAGTGGGAGGAGACGAGCGGGAGAGAGAGACCGGCTGGGGGACGGTGCTTCGCGCGGAGAGTCCAGCTTGGGACGAGCCTGATGTTGCCACGTGCATTTGATTGCAACGTTAGGCTTAGTTTCGACTCACGCACGGGGTAGAGGATTTGACCCGGCAACTGTGTTGAGTGTTGCCAAGCATGGGATGTATTTTGCATGCCTAGGGTGGGGTCCAGACAGATTCAAGACTCAGAGCTCACCTCACTGTCGTACCCTTCGGACCCCCTTGATATCTATCCCTCTCAACCCCACTTAGAAACTTTCTCTCTTACTTTGTATACCTTCCTTCCACTACTTCACCAATCTATTTAATTATCCCACCCCTTGATAGACCTTATATCCATTATTGTATTAACGACGAGCTCTCAGATAACTAGATAGGATTTTGGGCCTTATGCAGAGACGTAATTGTTAATGAGACCTAGGAAGCTTTTTTGTTGTCTCATATTTGGTGGTTTCATGCTTGCTAGTGTGTTCTTGTGTCAGGTTAGCGGGCGCTAGACCGGAGGGGAGGCTTTTTGCGATCCTTTAACCTGGGAACTGCGGGGAGACTCTAAAGAGTTCCCCCGGCGGACTGCGGGGAGACTCTTAAGAGTCAGAGAAAAAAAAATCAACTTTTGACATCGGAAAAAAAAAACAAAAAAAAAATTATTTGGCCCCTGGGCCATGCAAAATCTCAGTCCTCTACCTCCCCTCCTTCCCCACTTTCCTCCTCTCCTTCAGTTATCACCTATTTTCCCTGTTATTCCCTTATTCTGAGGTATATTTTCGTGCTAACATTAGAAATCCGGTAGCAGGGTGTGGTCATCACTGATAGCAAGCGAATGCAAGAGAGAGAGAGAGAGTATCGATCGACTGTGTCTCAGTGGCCTTGGGGGAAATTGGCGGGAAAGCAGCTTGCCTCACCCATACATTATACAACTCGCGGGCTATATCTCTGATTTTGACCATCCAAACGCTGTTTTCACTCGTTTTATTGTTGTTTTAGGTTAATACCTTTATAATCAACCCATAATAGGCACATATGGATAAGTATTAATGCTATTAATGGTACAATGAATATTTTAGTGATGGAAACACCTCAAATACATGCGCACAGGGAGAGGTGTCTAATTACCCCCATGCGCACTTGTTAGGTTAAGTAAAGTCTGCTGGTGCGAGTCCTGTGGACCCGGACGACTTTACTAGGATACCCGTGGGAGTCTGGGGGCATTTTCTTGTCTGTGTCCCTGTGTGCCTAGCGTTGTGTTGTGTGAGGGCCCTTGCCTAGTCCACTCAGCACTGCGCTAGCACGTCTTGCTTTTGTTTTAGGGTCGCCAGGAGAGAGTCAGATTCTCGCGATCTGAGTCTCTCAAGAGAGCACCCTTTCAATTAGAGTAATTTGGCGCACAGACCTGGGAACGTCCCTAGGCTAGAGCAGGTAGCTCAGCCCGGGTATCCGAAGCCTATATCCTTCCGGCTAGACCTCTGCCACCTGGCAGATTAACAGCTAGGGGTTTATCATCTCTGTATGCTTGTTATTGTGCCACAGTTTACCATTTTTGTGAGCATTGTGAGTCAGGGTGTGGCTTAGAGACTCTGTCCGAGCAGGCTTGCCTGACTAAGAGTGAGAAGCACACCTGTATGTGGTTATGTTGCGAGTTGCTACCTTTATTTAATTATACCTATGCCATTATACACTGTATGGCCTATCACTAGTATTTATTCCTGCTTATGAGTTAAGAGTTCTCTAAATCCGTAACGTACTTTCTTTGCTAAGCATCAGACCCTACAGTAGCCGCATGCAGTTTAGAAACCCGCATCTTGTCTACCTGTACGATGTTTTGAGGACTGTTTGCTTTCACCTTCTTTCACGCAGGGGTGATTGGTATTAATTAACGTAATGTTAAATGTACTTTCTTCTAGTTTGTTATTAAATTGTTTCTGCAATTTAATTCTGTTATCTATCTTTTCCTTGAAGCTTTAACCCTTATTTAGCGGGTGGTAAGGTATTTTACACTGTACCGCTCAGCGGGCATAATCCCGAAATATTCGCTCAATTTCACTCGCCCTAGCGCTGTTACTCTGGCTCCAATGCGAACGAAACGATCATTTTTGGAAAGAGCAACTCTTCGTCTCCCAATATAAGTCTATGAATGGATGTTATGAATGAGTGTGGAGGGTGGGAAGAGGTGAGGAAGAGGAGGTACTTTTTGGTCTATTTCCCGGGCGCGTTCGGATGCGTTCGCTTTGGCCTGACTTCGGCCTCTCGCGCGTCTACTATTCCTTCGGTAATCGGTCTTATTTTTCTCTTATTTCTCCTTATTTCTGTATTCTCTGTATTATCTCTCTCTCTCTCTCTCTCTCTTTCTCTCTCTCTCTCACTCCTGTCTCTGTGTCTCTCTCTCTCTCTGGCTCGCTGGCTTTCCCTCATCTCGCGCTCCCTTTCTCTCTTCCTCATCCGTATTATGTATTTCTCATTATTATTTTCTCTAACTAATCCCTCTATTTCATTTATTTGCTTGTAATATTTCTGTATTATTATATCTTTTTCACTCTTTCTTCAGTTCAGTTTCTGTATTCTCTCTCTTTCTCTTCTCATCCGTATATGTAATTCTCATTATTTTCTCTAACTAATCCCTCTATTTCATTTATTTGCTTGTAATATTTCTGTATTATATCTTTTTCACTCTTTCTTCAGTTCAGTTTCTGCATTCTCTCTCTCTCTCTCTCTCTCTCTCTCTCTCTCTCTCTCTCTCTCCTCTCTCTCTCTCTCTCTCTCTCTCGCTTGCTTTGCAGGGTTTTTGTTTTTGTTTTTATATAAGATTATTTCACAACACATTTCCAAATCACCCTATGGGGTAGTGTTGAAGACTCATTTTTTGTTTGTGGTGTTCCCAGGAGGTGTTATCCACATGTGATTGAGGTAGGCAAAAGGCAGTATGTGATTGAGGTAGGAAAAGGCAGAACTGCCTATAGCGAGTGTATGGATGGGATTGAGGTAGACAAAAGGCCGAACTGCCTATAGCGAGTGTATGAATGTGATTGAGGTAGACAAAAGGCAGAACTGCCTATAGCGAGTGTATGAATGTATGTATGAATGAATGACATGGATGTATGAGGTGGACCAAGAACCAGATGGATGGATGAAATTCGAAACTTTGATAGAAGTATATATCACGGTATACGGTAGAAGTAATTCCTTACAATGTACCGTACATTCGTGATAGATACGCTAATCAAATGATTGCCATCAATATACAGTATATATAAATATATATCTATATATATATATATATATATATATATATTTAGATATATATATATATATATATATATATATATATATATATATATATATATACAGTATATATATATATCTATATATATATATATATATATATATATACTGTATATTGGTGTATATTGATTGCAATCATTTGAATGGCGTATATATCACGGTGTATATATATATATATATATATATAGATATATATATATCTATACCGTATATTGATGGCAATCATTTGATAGGCGTATATATCACGATGTACGGTACCTTGTAAGGAATTACTTCTACCGTATACCGTGATATATACGTCTATCAAAGTTTCCAATCTCATCCTTCCATCTGGTTCTTGGTCCACCTCATACATCCATGTCATTCATTCATACATACATTCATACACTCGCTATAGACAGTTCTGCCTTTTGTCTACCTCAATCACATTCATACACTCGCTATAGGCAGTTCTGCCTTTTGTCTACCTCAATCCCATTCATACACTCGCTATAGGCAGTTCTGCCTTTTCCCTACCTCAATCTCATAACTGCCTTTTGCCTACCTTACCGTAAGAAATTTACTGAACGCCTGCAAATAATACGCTTAAAAAAATGCTTGCAATCAACATTTCAAACAATTTGAAGCGCACATGCAATTATATATGTATAGGTAGCCCCAGAGAGGAAGAGACAAGAGAGAGAGAGAGAGTGTCGTGATAATAACAATGTTACATATGTCTCGTATATATGAAAAAATATTATATATACGGTAGGCCTACATATGTTCCCCACAATCATATAATGCCAACAAAAATATTCAATCTTTCGTTGTTTGTATTACCGTAAGAAATTTTTACTGAATCACCTGGTCAAATAATACGCCCTATAAAAATGCTTTGCAATTTCTCCTCTATTATCTCTAATTCTCCTCTCAGGGCCGCATCCTGTCCCTCTCTCTACTCTCTCTGGCTCGCTTTCGCTTTCCACTCTCCGTCCTCATCCGTAATATGTATGTCTCATTATTATTTTCCTCTAACTAACCCGTCTATTTCATTTATTTTGCGTTGTAATATCTATTATATTTGTTTAACTTCTCTTTCTCTCAGTTCAGTTTTTCTGTATTCTCTGCTCTTTCCTCTCTCTCTCTCTCTCACTCATTCCCGTATAAATGTAATTCTCATTATTATTTTCTATAATCCCTTTCTTTTAGTTTGCTTTTGTAAAAATGTCTAGTTAAATTATTAAATATCTTTTTTTTCACTCCTTTCTTCAGTTCAGTTTTGTTTTCTGCATTGGTCTCTCTCTCTCCTCTCTCTCTCTCTGTTTTCCGCTTGCTTTGCAGGAATTTTGTTTTTTTGTTTTTATATATAATATATAATCATTTTTTACTTATCATTACTTACTATATCGTATACAACAATAGTAGGTAGCCAACTGTACCATAATACCGATACAACCAAACCGACTCCGCACAATGACTTGTTATGTTTTTTTATCACCTGTTTTTTTGACTAAAGTTGGCCACCCATTAATCGATTATTCTTCGAGCCGAATGGAACCGGGAAGGGCGTTACCAATTGAAGTTAAATCCGCTAGCATATATTGTTGTAGATGTAAGGACATGATAAATACCACTAGAAAATGATGAATTGGCAAAAAATCCATATAATATCACTTCGACCATTGGTTCCTGAAATTTTTCCAAACAAAACCGCTTAAGTGTAAGGTCATTGCTGCTAGATCGAAGTCACCACAAAAAAAAGTTTTCCTCCTAGATCTAAGCGGAAGTCGCTATCAAACGTATTTGGGCAGTACTGCACCACTGGGCCGACTGCGATACGTTTTGTTTGGACATTGTTGTTGACTGTTCCAGTGGCAGGGATGAACAAAAAAATATTTTTCCTTGTCCAAATAATAGCTTAGTTCATTAGTCCCCCACAGGACCTTAATTTTTGATATATTTATCAAAATTTATCCTGAACGCCTTCGCCAATGATTATGCCCTATCAAATAAGCTTTGCAATCAAACAACGTCTCAGCACTTTCAAATGTCCACAGCAATT
>CM064517.1:10237692-10289714 GCA_032716605.1 Paralithodes platypus
CCCTCCAGGTGTCAATATTTTCCTAGCGAGTGGTAGCGAGCCAGCATATATATATTTTAGTTTTGACAGCAAGCTAAATTTGTACATTTTTTAATAAAAAAAAATCTCCGGCGAAGCCGGATTTCCCCATACAATGCTGGCTCGGTATCGCTCGCCAGGAAGAAATTGACACCTGGATGGGAATAAACGTCTTAAAACAGTTGGCTGAATGGGCCAGAGAAAGAGAGAAAAGGAGAGAAAGAGAAAAAAAGCAGATGTCCCCCCTTAACATCAATCTGTGAGCGTACTGTGCATCAATGTAGGCTAACAACTAGGCAGCTACTGTGAGCGTACTGTGCATCAATGTAGGCTAACAACTAGGCAGCTACTGTGAGCGTACTGTGCATCAATGTAGGCTAACAACTAGGCAGCTACTGTGGGCGTACTGTGCATCAATGTAGGCTAACAACTAGGCAGCTACTGTGAGCGTACTGTGCATCAATGTAGGCTAACAACTAGGCAGCTACTGTGAGCGTACTGTGCATCAATGTAGGCTAACAACTAGGCCGGCTACTGTGAGCGTACTGTGCATCAATGTAGGCTAACAACTAGGCATCTACTGTGAGCGTACTGTGCATCAATGTCGGCTAACAACTAGCAGCTACTGTGAGCGTACTGTGCATCAATGTATGCAACAACTAGGCAGCTACTGTGAGCGTACTGTGCATCAATGTAGGCTAACAACTAGCAGCTACTGTGAGCGTACTGTCATCAATGTAGCATAACAACTAGGCAGCTACTGTGAGCGTAATGTGGATCAATGTAGGCTAACAACTAGTCAGCTACTGTGAGCGTACTGTGCATCAATGTAGGCTAACAACTAGGCAGCTACTGTGAGCGTAATGTGGATCAATGTAGGCTAACAACTAGTCAGCTACTGTGAGCGTACTGTGCATCAATGTAGGCTAACAACTAGGCAGCTACTGTGAGCGTACTGTGCATCAATCAATGTAGGCTAACAACTAGGCAGCTACTGTGAGCGTACTGTGCATCAATGTAGGCTAACAACTAGGCAGCTACTGTGAGCGTACTGTGCATCAATGTAGGCTAACAACTAGGCAGCTACTGTGAGTGTACTGTGCATCAATCAATGTAGGCTAACAACTAGGCAGCTACTGTGAGCGTACTGTGCATCAATGTAGGCTAACAACTAGGCAGCATCCTGTGAGCGTACTATGCATCAATGTAGGCTAACAACTAGGCAGCTACTGTGAGCGTACTGTGCATCAATGTAGGCTAACAACTAGGCAGCTACTGTGAGCGTACTGTGCATCAATCAATGTAGGCTAACAACTAGGCAGCTACTGTGAGCGTACTGTGCATCAATGTAGGCTAACAACTAGGCAGCTACTGTGAGCGTACTGTGCATCAATGTAGGCTAACAACTAGGCAGCTACTGTGAGCGTACTGTGCATCAATGTAGCTAACAACTAGGCAGCTACTGTGAGCGTACTGTGCATCAATGTAGGCTAACAACTAGGCAGCTACTGTGAGCGTACTGTGCATCAATGTAGGCTAACAACTAGGCAGCTACTGGAGCGTACTGTGCATCAATGTAGGCTAACAACTAGGCAGCTACTGTGGAGCGTACTGTGCATCAATGTAGGCTAACAACTATGCAGCTACTGTCAGCCTACTATCCATCAATGTAGGCTAACAACTAGGCAGCTACTGTGAGCGTACTGTGCATCAATGTAGGCTAACAACTAGGCAGCTACTGTGAGCGTACTGTGCATCAATGTAGGCTAACAACTAGGCAGCTACTGTGAGCGTACTGTGCATCAATGTAGGCTAACAACTAGGCAGCTACTGTGAGCGTACTGTGCATCAATCAATGTAGGCTAACAACTAGGCAGCTACTGTGGGCGGACTGTGCATCCATGTAGGCTAACAACTAGGCAGCTACTGTGAGCGTACTGTGCATCAATGTAGGCTAACAACTAGGCAGCTACTGTGAGCGTACTGTGCATCAATGTAGGCTAACAACTAGGCAGCTACTGTGAGCGTACTGTGCATCAATGTAGGCTAACAACTAGGCAGCTACTGTGAGCGTACTGTGCATCAATGTAGGCTAACAACTAGGCAGCTACTTTATTATTTTCTGTTTTCTTTTTCCTGAACGGATTCCTGTCACTTAAGGGAGTCCACCTTGCTTTTTTGTTTTTTATCTTCTTCTCCTTTACTCTCTTTCCCTGGCTTGTATCCATTCGGCCCCATTCAGCCAAGTATTTTAAGACGTTTATCCCCATCCAGGTGTCAATATTTTCCTGGAGAACGGTAGCGAGCCAGCATATATATATTTTTGTTTTGACAGCAAGCTAAATTTGTAAATTTTTCGATAGATTAATGTCTCCGGCGAAGCCGGATTTCTCCATACAATACTGGCTCGCTATCGCTCGCCAAGAAGAAATCGACACCTGGATGGGGATTAACGTCTTAAAACAGTTGGCTGAATGGGGCCGAATGGATACAAGCCAGGGAAAGAGAGAAAAGGAGAGAAAGATAAAACAAAAAAACTGTCACAGAGTGTCACAGGGATTGTCTTAGGTCCACTGATGTTCATCATATGTTTATGTTCGGCAAAGCAGCATTAATCCATTCAGTACCGGTGACTATTATACGATTTTATTCAGCTTCGGAAGGACCACTACCCATTCAAAGACTACAGACTATCTCATTTCATCCTTTTAGCTACCATATATCCATCCTTAGCATCATAACATCGACTAAATGCTGCTGAAATCCAATAAAGAAGACGTCATCGGTACAGAAAGGGTTAACACCATCACCACCATTACGTCATTGTCATCATATTCCGGTTACCATTAGACGATTTTCTTTAGCCATCTCATCTCATTTTAGCCAGCATCAGAGGTAAAAAGGCGTCATGGTGCTGAAGGGGTTAACGCCATCTCTTCATTTCCTCCTTGGTCTTCCTCTGCCTGTCACACCCTCTGATATTCGTCGGCATTCTCGTTTAAGGGGATAGTGGTTATTTCTTTTTGGTCTATTAAATTATATATTAATTTATTCTTTAGTTTCCTCGCTAGACCTCCATTAAACTTTAAAAAACATCCCCTAGACCCCCCTTCAAGATAAATTAGTTTTTTCGGTAGAAAAATGTCCCGGCCGAAGTCCGGTTCCTCCTAAAATTAAACTCGCTATCGCTCGCCAGGATAAGATCGACACCTAAATGGCACGAAAGTTCTTACAATTTACAACGAAATGGGATGAATGGTGCTAAAATCATCAAACTAATGGGCCGAACGTCTTAAAATCTGAAAACTAATGGGGCTAAACATGAGGAAGAAACGGGACCAGAAAACGTCCCATCTCCCCTTAACCTATCCTCTCCATATGGTCATACCCCTCAAGTACTCATGGACCTTATCTCAACAGTAAATTGTCCATATTCTTTGATAAATAAATATATAAATAAATTAATAAATAAATAAATATAAATGTTTGCCTAAAACAATATATACTGTATCTTCGGTCTAGTAATCGAAATCAAGGCAAATTAGTTATGAAATGTTGCCAAAATATTATGTCTCATCAAGCGTGGCCTGGAAATATACGCGTGTGAGTCCTTCTTAATGCTGGGGTCACACATTCACGTATATGCTCCCGTATGCTCGCGTACGAAGGTTTATTGGTAGTTGGCAACCGAATACGTAAAACGTAAGGGCTTAGTACGCAAAACGTAAATGAAATTGTGTCTAGTCGTGGGGGTTGGTACGCATGGCGGGAGTAGCCACGCTGGTCGGGGAGGTGGTGGGTGCGGCCAAGGCCGCCCGGTATGTTTTGGATTTCAAATCAGATACGGGGCTCGCGCTCACGTATGTCAAAAGTCGGGAAATCCTACGCCTGACCGGGCGATCGGCTACGTCTGACGGGAGCAGCCCCGTAAGACGTAGCAGCTCGCCCGGTCAAACGTAAGCTGCTCCCGTCAACCGTAAAATATTCCCATCAAACGGGAAAGTTTACGTTAGTCCGGCCGCATCTGGCAGAACCGCCGCACTGCGGGTTGGCGGGAAGACGCGGCACCGTTGTATGGGGGGGGGGGGGACAACGGGACCAGCGGGGGACACTCCAGTCACACCTCTCACCACACCGGAGAAGCAACCAACAAGCCAACCCTGCCACCCTCTGCACCCTGCCGAAAACAAATCGTAGCAGCGAAACGACTGCACCTATGGCTTTCATATTTTTACCTCATGTACCTTACCCTTTAGGCTACCCACCACAAAAATCCCAAATCCCTCCTCCCACCCACTCGCTGACTGTCGGTCCCGTCAGAAAGAAAAAAAAAGGAAAATCTGTGGCGGCGAAACGACTGCACCAATCGGTTCCATATTTGTGTGACAAGTCCCTTACCCTTCTGCCTTCCCCCCACCACACCCCTAACCACCTCCCACCACCCACTTCTAGCGTATCCGTACGAAGAAAAGGAAAAAAAGGAAAATCTGTGGTGGCGAAACTACCTCACCAATCGGCTTCATATGTGTAACACAAGTCAATTACCCTTCTACCTTCCCCCAACCAACCCCAAAACCACCCTCCCACCTATACATTCCGATACCATAAAAGTCTCTGTAGTCTATAGTGTCTTTTCAGCTACTTTCGGGACCATCGGGGACCTGATTTCTGGCGAGGGGATTTTTTTTTTTTACTATTATCCTTCCTTTCTCTCCCAACTTGATAGATTTAGCAAAAAAAAAAAAAAAAAAAAAAAAAAAAAAAAAAAAAAAACTCTGGCACTGGCAGAAGCACACCGTCAAAATTGGCTGGCACTCAGAGGGTTAAAGGTTACAAGGATGAATGGTCTTTCCTCTTAGGGAGATCACAAAATTGAACTCCTCCAGGGTGAATTCCGCGATGTTGTTCATGGTGCCGATGAAGGACTGGGAATGGGAATGGTGTGGCCATTCCTGCCCTTTTGTAGTTCCCAGATTCCAACCCAGACCTACGTGGTTGACAAAGACTGTCTTTGTCTGTGTTTGGACAGACGGGGTGTGCCTACGATTGTTCAGAAACGGTCCACGTAAGTCCTAAAAACTCCCAAGACGTACGGCCTCAGCTACGCAGGTCTTGTTGGGGCATGGCCATAGGCGTGGCCTGTGTTCCCGCAAATCGGGCAGCCCAGGCGGACTAACGGGGACATGCTTACGCAAGTCGCAAGCACGTACGTAGTTCCATACGACTACATTACGTCTGACGTAACACTGGCCCCGTCACGGTACGTCTGTCGGGAAGTGCAATAGTCGTGGTCTATACGGGCGTACACGGCCGGAATACGCCCGTCAGAACACAAAATTGGCGATTACGCCTGACGGGAGCTGTCAGGAGCGATATACGGGAATGTGTGACCCCAGCATAAGCCCCTTTTCCACTGGTGAGACAAGTCACGTTTTTCGTCGCCGATGACTTAGTTTTGTCAAATTCGATTTGTCAAATTCGAAAGAATACGTGCGACGACGTTCACGATTTTGACCGTTACAAACAGATGACAAATTATACTCAGCGAAGATGTCGCCGATGTCGGCGACTCAAACGGCGACCTTCTGCGACGTTATCGGCAAAGTGAGCGATGTTTCGCCGATGACCTCTGCGAGGCATGTCCCATTTTCAAAAATATCTTGCGAAATCATGCGAGGATGAAAGAAAACTCGCCGTATGTTCTGCGACATCTTCGGCGATTCAAGCGATGGTTCGGCGTATTGAAACCTGGATGGGGGTAAACGTCTTAAAACCCCCAGAGTGCCAGGTCCGTATATATACGGACTAGAGTCTTGTCACGCCCTGTGCCAGGTCCGTATATATACGGACTCGCCGAAAAAACATTGTAGCAGCGAAACGACTGCACCTATGGCTTTCATATTTCTACCACATGTACCTTACTCTGGCTTCTTGCCACCACCAACACAACCCCCTCCCCCCACCCACTCGCTGACTATCCGTCGCCTCACAAAGAAAAAAAAGGAAAATATGTGGCAGCGAAACGACTGAACCAATCGGTTCCATATTTGTGTGACAAGTCCCCTACCCTTCTGTCGTCCCCCCACCACACCCCCACCTCTCTCCCACCAGCCACTTCCAGCGTATCTGTACGAAGAAAAGGAAAAAAAGGAAAATCCGTGGTGGCGAAACTACCTCACTAATCGGCTTCATATTTGTAACACGAGATAATTACCCTTCTACCTTCCCCCCACTATCCCCCAAATATGAAAACTAATGGGGTTAACCATGAGGAAGAAAGGGGACCAGAAAAACGACCCAAAAACAAAAATATATATATGATGGCTCGCTACCGCTCACCAGGAAAATATTGAAACCTGGATGGGGGTAAATGTCTTAAAACAGTAGGCTGAACGGGGCCGAACGGACTATAGGCAAAGAGAGAGGGAGAGAAAGAAAAAAAAAACGAGGAAGGAGAGAAAGAGAAAACAGCGAGGTGGGCTCAATTAGGCTAAGCAGTAACGTAAACATTGAGCCCACCTCGCTGTTTTCTCTTTCTCTCCCTCCTCGTTTTTTTTTATTCTTTCTCTCCCACCTCGCCAAAGGTGCTCTTTGGCATCGTTGATGTTCTCGGAACATCTGAGAGCATCGGCGAGCAGAGCATCGGTGAGCATCCATGCAGCGTTGCAAAGTTTTTTTTATGCGAAACCCTCCGCGATGTCTCGCCGATGTCGCAGATGATCGCAGATACCCTCGCAGATCCTTCGGCGATGCTCGATGATGCTTGCGAGGGTAACCAATCCTCGTGAGTCCTCGTCCAAAATTTTGAACTGTCCGAACATTTGCGAAGGCCCTTGCGAGGCCTTGAGAGGCCTTGAGAGTCAAACGATTGTTCATGAGAGGTGTTGAGACATGTCACGAATGTGCCAATTTATTGGTGTCGGCGACGAAAATCGTGACTTGTCTCACCAGTGGGAAAGGGGCATTATGCCCCTTTCCCACATGTGTGATTTCTTACGATTTTCACCGGCGACACCCATATTCGTGACATGTCGGACAACAAACGTATACCCTCGCATAATAATCGTATGCTTCGGCCGGCCTAGCGTGGACCCTCGCGGGTCGTCGCAAATGTTCGGTTTGTTCAAAATTTGGGACGAGGCCTCACGAGGGTTTGTTGCCCTCGCAAGCATCGTCGAACATTGCAGAAAGATCTAAGAGGCCCTCGGGGATCATCGACGACATCGGCGAGACATCGCGGAGGGTTTCTCACAAAAAAAACCTTTGCAACCCTGCGCGGCGGCTCGCCGATGATCTCAGATGCTCTGGGAACATCGACGATGCACAAGTCATCGTCGATTTCCTCGTCGATTAGTCGTCGACGTGCGCACAAGTACTCGCCGGGTATGCTCCGCACGAGGCATGCGAAGTGCCCTGCGACGTCGCGGAATGCTCAAGACACACCTGCCGAGGCCAAAGAGCACCTTCGGCGAGGTGGGTAAAAAAAAATGATTAGGCCTATAGTGAACCTGTCAACCCTTTTTTCTATGCACCTCTCGTGGGGGGTTCACCTGTTTTTTTTTCTCTTTCTCTTCTTTTCTCTCTTTCTCTGGTTTGTATCCATTCAGCCCCATTCAGCCAACTGGTTTAAGATGTTTATCCCCATCCAAGTATCGATATCTTCCTGGCAAGCGATAGCGAACCAACATTATATGGAGAAATCCGGCTTCGCCGGAGAAATTTTTCTATCGAAAAATGTACAAATTTAGCTTGCTCTCAAAACAAAAATATATATATGTTGGCTCGCTACCGCTCACCAGGAAAATATTGAAACCTGGATGGGGGTAAATGTCTTAAAACAGTAGGCTGAACGGGGCCGAACGGATACAAGGCAAAGAGAGAGGGAGAGAAATAGAAAAAAAAAAAAACGAGGAGAGAGGGAGAGAAAGAGAAAACAAAAAACAGCGAGGTGGGCTCAATGTTTGCGTTAAGGCTTAAAAATTGAGCCCACCTCGCCTTTTTTAGTTTTCTCTTTCTCTCCCTCTCTCTTCGTTTTTTTTGTTTTTCTATTTCTCTCCCTCTCTTTGCCTTGTATCCGTTCGGCCCCGTTCAGCCTACTGTTTTAAGACGTTCATCCCCATCCAAGTACCGATATCTTCCTGGCAAGCGATAGCGAATCAGCATTATATGGAGAAATCCGGCTTTGCCGGAGAAATTTTTCTATCGAAAAATGTACAAATTTAGCTTGCTCTCAAAACAAAAATATATATATGTTGGCTCGCTACCGCTCACCAGGAAAATATTGAAACCTGGATGGGGGTAAACGTCTTAAAACAGTAGGCTGAACGGGGCCGAACGGATACAAGGCAAAGAGAGAGGGAGAGAAATAGAAAAAAAAAAAAAAACGAGGAGAGAGGGAGAGAAAGAGAAAACTAAAAAAGGCGAGGTGGGCTCAATTTTTAACCCGTACAGCCCCAGCGACGCGTCTGACGCGTCGGCGATGTATGTAACGCACAGCCCCAGCGACGCGTCTGACGAGTCACCCTAATTGCTCCGACCGTAACCTCAGGTGTAGCCACTCGGGAGGGCTCAGATTTGTATGGGAACTGTGTACGTATCCCACGCAACCGTGCCGATGGTTGAAAACTCTCAAAGTCCACGTGCGTGCGCGTGAGCGTGCAATAATTTTTCTTCATTTTTACTCTTGTAAAATAAGTTTTCGGGGGCTCTGTAGGACCATTCTTTAAGCTTTTTGAGCGGTTTTTCGTGGTTTTTCCTTCATTCCTAACCCATTCGCTATTGTTTCTGGAATAAAACCATTTTTTGAAAACCGGCCGGGTTCTGGTGAACAAACATTACAAAACTAGCCGGGGCTCCACGGGTTAAGCCTTAACGCAAACATTGAGCCCACCTCGCTGTTTTTTTTTTTCTCTTTCTCTCCCTCTCTCCTCGTTTTTTTTTTTCTATTTCTCTCCCTCTCTTGTATCTCTCTTGTATCTTGTATCCGTTCGGCCCCGTTTAGCCTACTGTTTTAAGATGTTTACCCCCATCCAGGTTTCAATATTTTCCTGGTGAGCGGTAGCGAGCCAACATATATATTTTTTGTTTTGAGAGCAAGCTAAATTTGTACATTATTTGATAGAAAAATGTCTCCGAAGCCGGACATTGCCAATCTCCGAATTAAGGGGTGATGGGTCGTTTTTCTGGTCCCCTTTCTTCCTCATGGGTAACCCCATTAGTTTTCATATTTTATGACGTTCGGCCCATTAGTTTGTCGATTTTAAGATAAATTTGTACATTTTCGACGAGTTGGGTTGGGTATGAGGGGGGATCTGCTTGGTGTGGGCCAATCGGCGCTCTGCAGACCCCGTAATCTTGTGTCAATCTCTGACCGTTTTGGCGAGGTCAGTCCTCAAGGCATTAGTGAGTTGGGTCTATAATTAGGCCTTAATTGGGGTTGGGTGTGACAGGGATCTGCCTTGTGTGGGCCGATCGGCTTTCTGCAGACTCCTAATTTCTTATGTTCTTATGTTTTTGCCATGAAATATATGCAAAAAGTTTTCGGATAATTTCGCCGAGGTATTCGCCGAACCATCGCTTAATTCGCCGAAGACGTCGCAGAACCTACACCGAGGATTCGTTCATCCTTCGCATTATTTCGCAATATTTTATTCAAATCTGACAGTTCTCGCCGAGGTCATCGGCGAACCATCGCTCAATTTGCCGATGACATTATGAAACGATGGCATAATGTCGCCGATTACGTCTTACCCATCGGCGACATCGTCGCCGAGTGTAAACTTGTCAACGGTTTTTAACGGTCAAAATCGTAGACGTCGCACACATTCCTTGCGAATTGACAAGACTACGTCCTCGGCGACGAAAATCGTATGAAATCACAAATGTGGGAAAGGGGCATTATACAACGAAACCTACCCTCTTTTTATTTCCACACCCACAGTTGTTTCTCCCGTCAAATGTATAAATCCTTCCCAATTACTAGAACATGTCATTATTTAGTAGGATATAACTCGAGTGAAGTACCTGAAAAGAATTATGATCCAGCTTTGCTCAGGTAATAATTATGTGTGTGTGTGTGTGTGTGTGTGTGTGTGTGTGTGTGTGTGTGTGTGTGTGTGTGTGTGTGTGTGTGTGTTTAATAATACTCTGGTTATTTTTACGCTATGTTGTTCATCATCGGAAAATCAGAAGAATAAAAACCATTAACCGTGTAAATCACAAATGTTCTTTTACAGTTGGATCAGCTCATCTAAGGATTGCCGGAATACTTAAGGAGGCCCATCTCGCTTTTTTTCTCTGTCTCTCCCTCTCTCTTTGGCTTGTATCCATTCGGCCCCATTCAGCCTACTGTTTTAAGACTTTTACCCCCATACAGGTGTCAATATTTTCCTGGCGAGTGGTAGCAAGCCAGCATATATGTATTTCTGTTTTGACAGCAAGCTAAATTTGTACATTTTTCAATAGAAAAATGTCTCTGGCGAAGCCGGATTTCTCCATACAATGCTGGCTCGCTTTCGCTCGCCAGGAAGAAATCGACACCTGGATGGGGATAAACGTTTTAAAACAGTTGGCTGAATGAGGCCGAATGGATTTAAAAAAAAAAAAAAAAAAAAAATAGAAGGTCCCACCCCTTTCCCATTCTTAAGTAAGCCATTTTATATTTACAGAAGAGTGACCATTACTTGCATTACTGCATGTCCACAAACATTTCAGTAATGTAAGCATGTTTCCTTTTTTTTTTTTTTTTTTTTTTTGTAAGGTGACAGTTACAAAGTGGTGTACAATCTATCTTATTCTAGTTACATTGTAGTTTATCTTATTGTACCAGTACCTCCCTACAATCAACCTAGTTGTTTCCCCAATTCGTCCCTCCGCCACGACCATTTCAAAGTCCAAGTCTCTCACTCGTGTCCTCTGTAGCGGGGAGGACCTTGTACCCCTGAGACATAGGAGTGCAGACCTGAGAAGAGAGAAAGAGAGCCGGCATCTCATCCAAGTTATGACTTGGCTTCTATGCTGGCGCTTTTTCTCCAATATTTGTTCAGCTAATCTGGCAATGAAGACACTTGCAGAAGGTCCCATACCTCCCGACGATGAGAAGACCAGAGGAGTAAAGCTTCCTTGATCCCTGTTCAAAATTCTTTCTTCATAAGTGCGTTTTTTCTCACTTTCGTTTCTCAAGTATGCCGCCTTGTGTCCTCGCTCACGATATGTTTGTGCTCTTGGGTTGAAGATTCTGATGTCGAAAAAAGCCTGTTGTCCCCTCGTCCAAAAACCTCGAGCACTTACGTCCACTCTTGCTTCATTTGAAGTATTTGCAGTATTGTGGGCCAAGCGCTGTCCGTCCATAGGCAGAAGTTCCGGTTCGATTCTGACATCATGGCACACCTCGTCCAGCATTTGTGCAGTGATGTCTCGTACTTCATCATGCCGGATACAGATGAATCCTCCTTTCTTACAGGTCATACAGTGGTCTGGGTTGTTTATTTTCACCGCATGCACATTTCAGCGGCAGGTTCGAAACTGGCCACCCATACCTCAAGGCTACGGCATCATTGAATTCTTGTTTATTTAAGCTGAAGCCTTTCTCCTTTATTAGTAATGATGTGAGCCAATTTGAAGCCCCCGTGTCTTGTGCCATCTCAACTCTCATTTTCAGTTCTTCCCTACATCTGGTCTTAATTTGTTCTTGGCTATGTTTCTGTCTCTCTTCTCTGCTCTTTGTAATTTCCTGTCTTGCATTTCGTTGTTCCTCTTCGTCCACCTCATCATTTTCATTTTGCTCCCGTATTTTTTCTGTCAGAGACGTAGTAAGTTTAAGGGAATTTTGGTACTCATGTGATGCCGCCTCCACTGGGTTTATGATCCCCATACCTCCGAACCTTGGCGGAAGAGCTAATAGATCTCTTAGCTCTTGCGTGACGCCTTCCATCTCTGTTAAGGCCGGTATGAATGTTCCTGTGATTGCTTCTTCCAGCGGTTGGAGCATCTGTCTAATGCCAGGCACTGTTCTCATAAGAAAGGTCCATCTGTGCTTAACACCATATGTGAAGGCAGTATATGCAGCATGTGGTTCAGATTTCGCAATGTCTGCCAGGGTTTTCACTTCCTTTACCCACTCCGCTACCTTTTTTCGCACATAGTCTCTCTTGCATTCTTCTGTGCCTAATACTGCTCCCAAATGGCGTTGACCCTCCTTTGTAATCTTCACTGCCGAATGGATACAAGCCAGAGAAAGAGAGAAAAGGAGAGCGAGAGAAATAAAGCAGGTGACCCCCCTTAAAGAAAAAACAAACACATACAATAAAAACTAAGAAAAGTCGAAGTTGTGTAGGTGTTTCAAGGTGATCATCATACGAGAGCTTTGATCGTCAATATCCCATGTTTTTTTTTCAGGTAATATTTGTTGGATCTTTTCCGTTGGTAAAGGAAATTAAACTGAGATAGATTAGCTTCGGAGACATAATTATATACAAAATATGCCTCTCAAGCTATACCGTACCTTACCAATGAGGACGATAATATTTGAGGGAAAAAGCTTAAGGGGAGATGGGCCGTTTTTCTGGTCACCTTTCTTCCTCATGTTTAGCCCCATTATTTTCAGATTAGAAGACGTTCGGCCAAATAGTTTGGCGATTTTAAGACCTTTCGCCCCATATCTTTGTCAAAATTAAGACTTGTGTTATTTAGCTGTCGATTATTTCCTGGCGAGCAAAAGCGAGCCTATAATTTAAGAGGAATCGGCCTTCGGCCGGGACATTTTTCTATCGAAAAACTACAAATTTATCTTGAAGGAGGGTCTTGGGAGGGTGTTTTCTAAACTTGATGGAGGTCTAGGGTGGAAACTAATAAAAGAAAAAAGATACATAAATAAGCCAATGAAAACGACACATCTGCCCTGAAGCACTTCTGAACCAAACTGTATAATTCTCTCCCTAAACACCTGCGAGGCCTGCGACAAATGTTCCACCCTTTATGTTCGTCCCTACTTTTATTCTTCTTATATATATATATATATATATATATATATATATATATATATATATATATATATATATATTTTTTTTTTTTTTTTTTTTCCCGAGGTGTGGCAGCAGCAGCGTCGCGTTGTTCGGCTAGTAGTTGTTCTCTTTCCCGTCTCCCCACTCGGTGCAGATAAGAAAGGTTACCCCTGTAGTTTTTCTTGCTCTGTTTCCGTTTTCTTTGTGCTGCCTGATTTTTAAGGTGCGGTCATATATTTTTTGTCGGGGTTATCTGTGGTTCTTCTCGGTTTATTTATCTTGGGTTTCTCATTTTTGTTGGGGTTTTAGTCTTGCGTTTTCCTCTGTTTTAAGGGAAGATGGGCGTATTTATTTGCTCATTTATACAGTATATATATTTTTATTACTTTATTAGTTTCCTCCCTAGACCTCCATTAAACTTCAATAATAACCCCTCCCCCCTCCCCCCCCCCCCACCCAAGACCCTCCTTCATGATAAATGTGTAAATTCGGCCGAAGGCCGATTTCTCTTAAATTACAGGCTCGCTATCGCTCGCCAGGAAACAATCGACACCTAAATGAAGCGAAAAGTCTTAATATTGGCAAATAAATGGTGCGGCGAAAGGTCTTAAACTCGACAAAATAATGAGCCGAACGTCTTATAATCCGAAAACTATGGGGCTAAATATGAGGAAGAAGGGGGACCAGAAAAACGACCCATCTCCCCTTAATGTCCGTGTGATTGTGTATGTTTATAGTTCTGTTTTTTTTTTCGGTATTTATGTATTTACCTATTTGTATTTACCTATTTGTAGTTTACAGGAATTGAGCAGCGCTCGTGTTGTCCTGTCTTAGTTACTTTATAATCAATCCATTTTACTTAGACAAGTATCGTAATGGATATTCCCAGTTCCCAGTATTTTGGACTAACATATCATAACTTATGTTGCCCTATTTCCATATTTACTTTTATCCAACCTAGATTTGAACATGTTAATGTTCCTCGCTCTCACCACCTCCTCTTCCAAGTTGTTCCAAGTCTCTATACTCCTATATGGGAAGCTGAATTTCTTTGTGTCCTTACGACATCTGCCCTTCGTCAGCTTAAACTCGTGCCCTCTTGTCCTTCCATTATCCCTCACGAATAGATATTCCCTATCTACTCGTTCCAAACTTTTTACTCCCTTGAACATCGTTATTAAGTCGCCTCGTTCCCTTCTCTCTTTCAAAGTAGACAGTTGTAGTGTCTTAAGTCTTTCCTCATATGTCAACTCCTTCAATCTTGGGATCATCTTCGTTACTATCCTTTGGACTTTCTCTAATTTGTTTATATGTTTTTTCAAATGTGGTGACCATATCACTGCTGCATATTCTAATCTTGGTCTTATCATAGTCATTATTAATTTTCTTAACATTTCTTCATCCAAATAGTTAAATGCCACTCTCATATTGGTTATTATTCCATATGCTCCTCCAATGATCATGTTAATATGCTTCATCTTGTATTATCACTCCAAGGTCCTTCTCATGCCGTGTTTTGCCGATTATTTCAATTCCTAATTTGTACTCCCAGCTTGTCCTTATCTCACTTGTTCCCACTTCCAAAACATGACACTTTTCTGCATTGAAACTCATTTTCCAGGTTTGGCTCCATCTGTGCAACTCATCTAGGTCCTTTTGAAGATCCTGACAACTTTCTATACAGGTGACATTCTTCATGATCTTAGCGTCATCCGCAAACATATTCATATGACTATTCAAGTTTTCTGGCATGTCGTTTACATAAAGTAGGAACATTATCGGACCCAACACTGATCCCTGTGGTACTCCGCTCGTCACACTCCTCCACTGTGAATATTCGTCTCGTATCGTGGTCCTCATTTCTCTTCCTATTAAAAAGTTTTCCATCCATTTTAACATCCTACCATGTACACCTCCAACAACCTGCAATTTCCACAATAACCTTTTGTGAGGCACCCTGTCAAAGGCCTTTTTCAGGTCCAGGTAAACACAGTCAACCCATCCCTCTCTCTCCTGTGTAACATCTACAACTCTGCTATAAAAGCTTAATAAATTAGATACACAAGATCTCCCTTCCCTGAATCCAAACTGTTTCTCGCTAAGCACCCCCTGTCCCTCAATGAAGTGTGTCCACTTTTTCCTTATAATTTTCTCACAAATTTTAGAAACAATGCTGGTGAGGGACACCGGTCTGTAGTTAAGCGGATTTTCTCTGTCTCCTCCTTTGTAAATTGGTACTATGTTAGCTCTCTTCCATTCCACTGGCAGGTCTCCCTCATTCAGTGAAGATTTGATGATTTCATAGATTGGTTCCACTAACTCTTCCGCACATTCTTTGTGGATCCATCCAGCCACTCCATCTGCTCCCATTGATTTCCTCACGCCCAAATCCTGCATCAATTTCAGCACTTCACTTTTTGTCACTTTCATTTCAGGCATCTGTGGTGTTCTCATTTCTCTATCAGGTTCTATAAACTCCTCCTCTTTTACAAACACTGACTGAAACTTTTCATTCATAACTTCACACAATTCTTTATCTTTATCATAGCTGTTTGTTCCAACTCTTAGTCTGACAATACCTTCTTTTGTTTTTATTTTTCCATTTACAAATCTATAAAATAGTTTTGGCTCATTTTTGCACTTCTCTACAATATTCCTTTCATATTTATAGTGTTCCTCGCGTCGTATCTTTACGTATTCATTTCTTTTCTCCTTGTACTTATTCCAGTTATTTTCACTATGTCTCTTCCGTGCTATATTCCAGGCTCGGTTTCTTCTATCCTGTGCCTTACTACATCTTATATTGAACCATTCTTTTTCCTTCTTTACCCCTGATTGGAACCTTGGGACATATTTATGTATCCCTTCTTCATATACTTCAGGAAAAGTCTATATTTGTCTTGAACCATTTCCAGGCTTTCTAGTTCCTTCCAATTTATACTTTGGAAATAATGTTTCATTGATTTAAAATCAGTTTTAGCATAATTGTATCTATTTATTTTATGTCCTTCATTTCTCTCCTCATTTTTTCCCAAATCCATCTCCATTTCTAATATCTTGTGATCACTTTTTCCCAAGGGACAACGATAATTTATCTTTCTAACATCATGTGGATCACTGGTGAAGACTAGGTCTAGCCTGGATGGTTCATCCATCCCTCTGATTCGTGTGTTTTCTCTAACATGTTGTGTTAACATGTTTTCTGTTACTAGATTCAATAATTTACTGCCCCAAGATTCATTATTATTTCCCGCATCTAACCCTTCCCAATTGACTTCCTTACAATTGAAATCACCTGTTAATAATAATTTATTTCTCCTATTAAAAAGTATTTTTAGTGCATCTAGAGATTCCGTGATTAGTTGATCATATTTATCCCGCTTCCATGCTCTAGTTTGTGGTGGTATATAAGCCACTGCTATATCAGTTGCTTTGTTGTCCTTGTCTTTTATTGTCACTGCTATAATTTCTGATCTATTATTGCCTAGGTTAATCTCACTTGCTTCTATATTTTTGTCAGTCATTATTAACACTCCACCGCCCACTTTTCCTTCTCTATCTTTTCTCCACACATTGTACCCTTCCCATCCCAACACTCCCAATTCAGTACCACCTCTCAACTTTGTTTCTGCTAAGCACATAATATGTGGTTTATATTTCTCAATATAGTCATTCAATTCTAATTTCTTAGACAGCAAGCCATCCACATTACTATACATCAGCTTCATCTCCCCCCTTCTTACACCTTTCTTTTTTTCTCTTTCCCTAATATTCCCAGACTCCCCCCCCCCCACCCCCCCGCTCCACTCCACCTTCTCTCCCTTGCTCCCCCGTGCTCTCCACCTGCCCTGTTCCTCTCACTTGTTCCTGGTTTACACCAGTCTCTCCCTCCTGTCCTTCGGTACTGGTACTCGCTTCCCCTGTCCGACCGTTCATCCCTAAGTTCTCTGTTTGCCCCTCCGTCTTCCTCTGTGGGCTTTTAATGAACCATTTCCTTTTCTTCGTTCCTACCAGTCTCCAATAAAAAAAATCCACTTCTTGTTCTGTTCTTTTGGCATTCAATTCCTTCACCTCATCCCTCAAACTTTTCATTTTGTTTCTTTCATCTAAGTCCAAGTCTTTTTCGATGTAAATATGCTTCAGACAATCCTTATCTTTCAACCTCCATTTATTATTCATGATTTCCGCTACTATTCCTACTGTGCGAAACTGCACTTTCATTGGCCTAGACAGGCTAGACTCTTGTTTATATTTTCCAATTCTATGCATGTCTTCAATTTCATTCTCCCACTCTCTCACACCCTCGTCCACTACCTGTAGAATCTCCCTCACTCGGTCTCTCTCTATCCTACTTCTCTCCTCTCTCTTTACATTGTGTTTCTCCTTATCTCCTCTTATCACAATACATTTCTTTCTTCCAGCAGTCTCCCTCACTAGATTTTCCTTCTGTCTAATTACCTTAACTACATCCTTTTCAAAGTTACCTCCCTGCCTATGTATATGTATCCGTTTGTTATATTGGCTTATTTATTATTATTTATTATTTATTATTATTTATTATTTATTATTATTTATTATTTATTGTTATTTATTATTTATTATTTATTGTTATTATATTTATTTATTATATTTATTATTTATTATTATTTATTATTTATGATTATTTATTATTTATTGGTTTATTTATTATTTATTATTATTTATTATTTATTTGTATTTATTATTTATTATTATATATTATTTATTATTATTTATTATTTATTGTTATTTATTATTTATTATTATTTATTATTATTTATTATTATTTATTATTTATTGGCATATTTATTATTTATTATTTATTTGTATTTATTATTTATTATTTATTATTATTTATTTGTATTTATTATTTATTATTATTTATTATTTATTATTATTTATTTATTATTACTATTTTTATTATTTATTATTATTAGAATTATTTATTAGTTATTTATTATTTATATTTATTATTTATTATTTATTATTATTATTATTATTTATTATTATTTATTATTTGTTATTATTTGTTATTATTTATTTATTTATTATATATTATTTATTAGAGGCTTATATTTATCTTATTTATTATTATTTATTGGCTTATTTATTATTTATTATTATTTATTTTTTATCATTTATATTGGTGTTGCTGCTCCGTTTTCTATGATTATACGGTTCTTAACCCCTTCTGTACCGGCGCTGTCCTTTTAACTTTATTCTGGTCACTATTAGACGATTTTATTCAGTTTAAGAAAGGGCCTCCAGCAATTAACAAGCTTCGAATTAACCCCCTAAACCATATTTACTACCACAGATCCTTCCTAAACTGCAAAACAACGTCTAAATATGGCTAGAATTAATCTAAACAGACGTCGCCGGTACTGTACGGGTTAACCCCTTCTGTACCGACGCTGTCCTTCTAACTTTATTCTGGCAGCTATTAGACGATTTTATTCAGTTTAAGAAAGGGCCTCCAGCAATTAACAGGCTTCGAACTATCTCACTTAACTATTTTTACTATCACAGATTCTTCTTAAGCAACACATAATTGTCTAAATATAGCATAAATATGACTAAAAAGCCGTCTGCGGTAGGCCTACATATTCATATCATTTTTAGTTCCCTCCCTAGATCTCCATCAAGCTTAAAAAAAAAAAGAACCTAGATCCCCCTTCCAGATAAATTTGTAAATTTTTCGGCCGGTTCCTCTTGAAATTACAGGCTCGCTATCGCTCGCCAGGAAAAAATAGACACCTAAATGGCGCGAAAGATCTTAAAATTGACAACGAAATGGGGCGAAAGGTGTTAAAATCGTCAAACTAATTGGCCGAGCGCCTTAAAATCTCAAAATTAACGGGGCTAAACATGAGGGAGAAAGGGGTCTAGAAGAAAACCCCCCATCTCCCCTTAACCTCAATATTAACCTAACCTAATCTAACCAAGCCTAGCCTAATCTACCCTAACTTGACCTAGGGTTTTTAACCCATTCTGTACGGGCGACGTTTTATTTCATTATATTCTAGCTATACTGTATATAGGCGATTTTGTGCGGTTTAAGAAGGATTTGTGGTAGCAAAAATTGTTAAGTGAGATAGCTCGTAGCCTGTTTATTGCTGGAGGCCCTTTATACACTGAATAAAATCGTCTTACAGTAGCCAGAGTAAAATTAATTAGACGTCGCCGGCACAGAAGGGGTTAACATTTAGAACATTTTGGTTGTGGCTGGTTAGGAGTGTGACCGTTTTGACTTGCCTTCCAAAGAGTGTTAGAAGCATTGCTAAGAATGCCTCTAAAAAACTGGGACTCCTGTACAGAGTTCGAGAATTCTTCACTGACGAGCAGTTGGCCGTGATATATAAAAGTCATGTGCGTTCTCAGATGGATTACTGTTCACCTCTGTGGGGTGGAAGTGGAGTGGTTGCATTGAGGCAGTTGGTCAAAATTCAAAATAAAGCTATTAGATTAATCAATAACCCTGCAATCACACAGGACCTTCCTACATTATCCATACGAAGAAACGTTGCATCCCTTGCATTATTCTACAGATATTTTCACAGCAATTGTTCCGAGGAACTTGCTTCAATTGTGCCGCCTCTCCACATCTTTCCCCGTAGAACTAGGGCAGCTGAGAGCGCCCATCAATTTACACTTTCTCCTCCACAATGCAGAACTTCTGCTTATCAGAATTCATTTATCCCCAGAGCTACTACTCTTTGGAATTCACTTCCCTCGAATTGCTTTCCACAAACTTACAATCTACAAATGTTTAAATCCAGTTGTTACAAACATTTTATGAATGGAGGATGCCTTTAGGCACATGGACCTTTTTGTTTTATCTGTGTTTTTCCTTCCTCCGTTCATTGTCTCTTTAAAAAAAAAAAAAAAAAAAAAAAAAAAAGCTTCATAGAATCGTCTAAATGTAGCTGAAATCAAATACAAAAGACGTCGCCGGTACTGGAAGGGTTAACTTTATGCGCGGTTGTGCTACCCTCCCCTGAAACCAAGCTAGAAAATCGAATAAATGACTTGAGAATACGGAGGCGTTTTTTTTTTTTTTTTTTTTTTTTTGTGTGTGCATGAAGGAGACAAAAGTCATAGCTGCCTGTAACAAAAGACCTCCCCCCCCCCCCCCAAGGTTGAAATAATAATAGAGAGCCAAAAACAAGGTACGTTAGACGGTTATAGGTAATTTAGTTGCGTTGGAAAGAAGTGTGGTGTGCTTGTTAAGTGTAATGGAATGAGTAAGAGGAGGAGGTGTTTGTGGGAGTTAGCTGGATTCCTCTCTCTGTAGGTGAGGCACAGAAAAAACCCAGTGGGGGAAGCCAGACAAATGAAACTATACTCTTTGTTTCTTTACAGCTGACGGTAAACTGCCATGTCCTCTCCTTATTTATTCAGCTATTACGAAGACATGGTGTTGAAATATATTGTCCATTAGGAAAACTTGGCACTTTTAGGACACAGAGACATAGTAGTTTCAAATTTTTCTAGGAACTATCGAGTAATCAGTTACAAAGGGATTCAATTTGCCGTCATCTGGAATCAAACCGAGTATAGACAACATATGCCGGTGCTTTACAATAGACAACATATGCCGGTGCTTTACAATAGACAACATATGCCGGTGCTTTACAATAGACAACATATGCCGGTGCTTTACAATAGACAACATATGCCGGTGCTTTGCAATAGACAACATATGCCGGTGCTTTACAATAGACAACATATGCCGGTGCTTTACAATAGACAACATATGCCGGTGCTTTACAATAAAATGGTACACTCGGAGGCCATAGTCTCTAGCCCACTCGTAAGAATTCCTGGACCCCCTGTGTTTTCTTTATGCAATTATAAGTATCTCGATTGACTTTTGGATAGAACTTGCCTTTCAGTAAATAGTGTATATAGTTATGTAGTTGATGTATTGAAATTATATCCATAAATACGTTTCCCAGAGATATATTTAAATATTTAGAAATAGGTGAAGTCTACGAATATTAATGAGTAGGCTAGAGACTATGGTATCCGAGTGTACCTATTCTAAGTGTATCAATTCGAACACGTTTTTAGAAAGATGGAGTGATTCGGTATTCATAACCGATCATCTTTAAAATATCAATACGAAATGTTTCAAAACCCTAAATTTTCAGTTTTTTTGGAAATTATTAATAGTGCACACTTTTAACATGCGTATAGTTTTGTTATAGTCTATGCGTTCTGTATTGTGAATTTGACAGCGCGATTGCTTCTTTCATAATATATTTCAATCTGCGTCGTCTGGGAAGGTTGCACGTAACTCACTATACTCGGTTATGTATCAGCTGACGGCAAATTGAATCCCTTAGCAATTGATTTATCGATAACTAACGGAAAAATAAAGAAATAAACAACTATGTCTCTGCTTCATATTCGTGCCAAGTTTTCATTATTAAGGGGACAGTGGCTGTTTGTTTGATCTATTAATTAATTTATTCATATATGTTTTTAGTTTCCTCCCTAGACCTCCATCAAGCTTAGAAAAACACCGCCTAGATCCCCCGTCAAGATAGATTTGTACATTTTTCGGTAGAAAAAATTTCCGGCCAAAGGCCGATTCGTCCTAAAATTACAGGCTTGCTATCACTCGCCAGGAAAAATTTGACACCTAAATGGCACGAAGGGTCCTAATATTGACAGAGAAATGGGGTGAAAGGTCATAAAATACCCAAACGAATGGAACCAACGTCTTCAAATCTCAAAACTAGTGGGACTATACATTAAGGAGAAGGGGGTCCAGAAAAACGGTCTGTCTCCCCTTAACAACAGTTTTCGCTACACAATTTGCATTAATAGCGGAGTAAACAAGATGAAGACAAAGCAATCTACCGTCAGCTGGACATACAACCCAGAGTATTGTAGGAGTTATTGTATTGTAGGAGTTATTGTATTGTAGTTATTGTTATTACTTATTATCATCATCATCATCATCATCAGCCTTGTAAGAAGCGTCTATACACTAATATCCTTCGTCTTCTTATGTGTCCTCACTTCTTTCTACACCGGTATCACACGAGAGCTTTTATAGTCAACATTCGATGATCAACACTTTTCTGGCAACATTTCTGGGAGTTTTTATAGTCAACATTCGATTATCAAAAAAATTCTGGTAACATTTCTGGGATCTTTTGTACTGGTATCGGAAACAAGACTGATGGTAGATGAATTTAGGTTACAGATCTATTATTATAAATGTTGAACTCATAAGCTGCCAAACCAGTATTGAGGTTAAATGTTGAGGGAAAAAGCGCTCGTGTGATACCGGCTTAACCATTTGCTATTGTTTCTGTGCTCTTGGCTTCTGTTTCTTTCTTTAGCCTAGTTCACACATACAGGAGTGTGAGCGCGAGTTGGCAAGAGTGATGACTCCTGGCAGTTTGCGCAAAAATGACCGCGAGTGTCCGAAATTCCACGTGGCACCAGGACACAGTGGGAGTCAGCGTGAGTGTACATGCGAGTCCGAGGGAGTCAACAGGAGTCAGTGTGAGTCAGTGGGATGTAACGGGAGTTACCTGGATAAAAGTGCGAATGAAGTGCGAGTGATTGAAAATTTTAAAATTAATGGTAATCTTCGGATTAGTGCTTGATAGGAGTCGACGCGAGTAAGACACAATTCAGTGGGAGTCAGGAGGAGTAATATAGGTGTTAGTGGGAGTCTACGAGAATCAGTGAGAGGTGTAAGGATTGAGATGCGATTATGCCATGGATGGCCCCCCATTGTGCACCGGGCGAATATATAAGCAGCCCCCAAGCTCTCCCCTGCCACACGGACACTCACTACCGCCACACGGACACCCACCACCACCCACCAGACACCACAGCACCCACGCAACATGTCCCAGAGGAGGCAGCAAGACCTAGTGAGGGTGCATCTTCTGCAACTTGAGCTGCAGTTGGAGGACCTGGAAGAGGAGGAAGAGTTGCAATGGCAGGCCATCCAGCACCAACGACCAAGGAGACCAAGGACAGTGTGGGCGAGGAAGTGGCTGTTGAGACGGCCACAGTACGGGATGTACGAGCAGCTGATGCGAGAGCTGGAGACAGAGGATCACAGGGGGTTCAGGAACTTGCTGCACGTCGACAGTGCCATGTTCTGGGAGTTGGTGGCTCGAGTTGGTCCCAGAATAGAAAAACAGGACACGTATTGGCGGCAGGCTTTGACACCTGGCATACGTATTGCCATAACACTCCGCTACCTTGCCACAGGTGATACGTATGCCAGCCTCCAGGTTTCCTTCAGTGTGGCCCTCAACACCATCTCACTCATCGTCCCGGAAACCTGCGAGGCCATTGTCACGGAGTACCAGGCAGAGTTGATGCAGTGCCCCACAACACCTGCAGAGTGGATGGAGGTGGCTAGCCTGTTCGCAAAACGCTGGGACTTTCACCATGCAGTCGGAGCCATTGACGGGAAGCATGTTGTCATCAGATGTCCACCCAATGGAGGCTCAGAATACTACAACTACAAGGGCTTCCATTCCATCATCCTCATGGCACTCGTTGATGCAGACTACAAGTTCCAACTCCTGGTGCGGTATTGCCACCACTCGCAGTACACTAGCCGCTTGGAGAGCATGCACGGTGACTCCCCTTGATTCCCGTTGACCCCCGTAAACTCCCTGTGAACCTCATTGACTCCTCGCATGTATTACCTACCTATATCCCAGTCACTCCCGTTGAGTCGTGTAACATATTTTAATTTAACGGTCAGTTTATATTTAACTCGCACTGACTCCCATTCCATTCCCCCTGACTCTTACTTGATCCCCTACGACTCCGGTTGACTCCTATTGTACTCCTCTTGTACTCCTATTGTGTTTCCTCCGGCAATTGGTGGCTATCCCACTCGCGTTGACTCCCGTTGACTCCCGTCCAGTCCCATTCACTACCACACTAAAATTTGTCCGCAAATCATGTTAGAATCATTTACGAATCAACGAGAGTCCATGGGACTAAATGCGACTAGATGGGAGTCAACGAGAGTCGGCGAGAGTCAATGAGAGTTGTCAGACTCGTCAGACTCATGGCCCAAATTTCGTGCAGGGGTGAAAGTTTGACAGACATGGCCAACCCGCTACGACTGCCCACGCCTGGCCGGGAGTCTAACAGGAGTCGGTAGAGTCACTGGGAGTCGTCGATTTTCGCCGCGAATAGGAGCGCGAGTCCAAATTTTCCCTTACTTGCAATGATTTTAGCAGCTCACACTCCTGTATGTGTGAACCTGTGATGTATTTTTTTATTTGATTTCAGCTACATATAGACACTTTTATTAAGCTTAGTAAGGATATGGGGTAGCTAAAAGGATTCACTGAGATAGTGTTTAGTCTTTTAATTGACAAACGTCCTTCCTAAGCTGAATACAATGGTCTAAATGTAGCTGAAATCAAATATGAAATACAGAAGGGGATATTAATACCAAGTTTCCATAACAAAACAACATACTTCGCTACACAAAGGTTCGTAATAGCCGGTTAAGGGGGTAGTGGATGTTTTTCTAGACCCCCTTCTCCCTCATGTTTAGTCCCATTAGTTTTCGGATTTTATGACGTTCGGCCCATTAGCTTGGCGATTTTAATACCTTTCGCCCCATTTCATTGTCAATTTTAAGACCTTTCGTGCCATTTAAGTATCGATTTATTCCTGGCGAGCGAAAGCGAGCCTGTAGTTTTAAGAGTAACCGGCCTTCGGCTGGGAAATTTTTCTACTGAAAAATGTACAGATTTATCTTGAAGGGGGGTCCAGGGTTTTTTTCTTCTAAGCTTCATGGAGGTCTAGCGAGGAAACTAAAAAATTACGAATACATGAATTAATAGACCAAGAAACCAGCCACAAGCCCCTTAATGGTGATGGGGACATACTCCTCTTTAGCCGGTGTCACACGAGCGCTTTTCCCGGCAATTTTCGACGAGCAAGTTTGTTCTCATACTAATTTGAGGATCTTTCGCATTGGAACCAGAAACTAGAAGGTAGATTATGTTGGGTAGCTTAAATCGTACGGAACTTGAATGTTGAAGCTGCCAGACTACAATTGCCCGTAAATATTGCCGGAAGAATCGCTCGTGTGACTCCACCTTTATGTTCACTCGGCTCCTCTGCTATATATCCGTATTTATTTCTGTGTCGCCCTGATCCAATGCCTTCTCTATACAAGGCCTGAGCGATAGGTCCGTGACGTCACAGCTTTAGGTAGACCGTCTCCCCGTGCTCTGAGCCGCTCTCCCAACTCTCGCTTACCACCACTCTCAACCCAAGACTTTCCCTGGAACTCACTAAACCCTACACGTCCCTTTTACAGTAGACATTTCTGACTTGCATTTGCCCCTCACATACGTATAATTTATTTGAAAACTAGGTTATGAATATAAATAAAATATATATTATAAAATCATTCCTATTTCATTAAGCTATGCATAATGCAAGATCGGATATCTAATTCGATAAAATAAATATGATTTCCAACTTAATTGACATAAATATACTCATCACTTATGTGGGAAGTAGGTTATGAATATAAACTGGATAAATATTTTTAAATCATGTCCATTTCATTAAGCTAAGCATATTGCAAGAGCGGATAAAAAGTCACAAAATAGACACTATTTCCAAATTTTATTTACATGAATATCGCCATAAATATCATCAACTCTTTACATATACAGTTCAATCGCCCACTTTTCTTCTCACACAAACTCTTTCATCAAGTTTTACTTCTAACTCTCCACCTTAATTATAATTTAAATCCACTTAACTCTTTCACCCACTTCAATCACAACCACATCAATCCACCCTCCACCGCAACTCATTACATTCATTATATTGCATCACTTAAGGTGGCGTCAATATCATCATCCGTTACCTCTATATCAAACCTATGCATGTGTAGCAAATCATTATTTTCCATTTTCTCCCACTTTTCCTCTTCAATTTTTAAAAAATCAACACTCTGGTTATGGAACGGTATCCTCAGTACTGACATCATCCTCAATTTGTTTTCTCACTCAAACACTTGCCGAACAGATATGTTATAATTGCAACCTGCAAGCTGCCGATATTTGCCGAACCTCGCCTCCAGTTGATCCGTTTGAAATGTTCCTGGTAATATGTACTTCATTTTAAGTTCGCCTATACAATAATCTGTGATATCTAATATTGCAGTGGTTGTATGTTTGAGAGCAGTAAATGTTTCATTGGTCAGTTTTCCAGCTACTTCTGTCATGCCATCCCAAAGATTTAACCAATTGAGAAAGTAATGCAAGAACATATATTTTTCATAAGTTTCATCATTAGTCAATGGGGCAGCATATTTGTTATTAAGACGAATACCTTTATATGTAGATTTGACATTCATTACCGTCCACCACACATAGATTATTTGTATGTATTTTGCAACATCTTCATAACATGGCAAATTATGTTTTTCTCCTAGAGTTAGTAATGCATTAATAGTATACTCATTGAACATTTGTACAACTAAATTGACATTTTGTTTTTCAAGATTTGAGGGTGACAACGACTTTAGTGTAAGCTTATATGCACAGTTAGGCAACTTAGATGGAACTGCTCCTTTACAAATCCTTGTTTTGCCTAATTTAGCCGTAAGCGTCCTTCCAGTTCTCTCATCAAAGTATGAAGTCTCCCTCTCTATATCATCTGGATGGAAGTGTAGTTCACACACCTGTAAATAGGTGGGAGTGGTGTGTGTTACATATATGTTTGAATGTATATGTTCGTGATTTAAATAGTGTTGATAGGCATATATATATATTATCATCGCGCACAATTTGGCTCAGTAACATTTTCTATTGATTAATATAAGTAGGTAGTATATAGCCTACCATTAATATAAGTAGGTAGTATATAGCCTACCATTAATATAAGTAGGTAGTATATAGCCTACCATTAATATAAGTAGGTAGTATATAGCCTACCATTAATATAAGTAGGTAGTATATAGCCTACCATTAATATAAGTAGGTAGTATATAGCCTACCATTAATATAAGTAGGTAGTATATAGCCTACCATTAATATAAGTAGGTAGTATATAGCCTACCATTAATATAAGTAGGTAGTATATAGCCTACCATTAATATAAGTAGGTAGTATATAGCCTACCATTAATATAAGTAGGTAGTATATAGCCTACCATTAATATAAGTAGGTAGTATATAGCCTACCATTAATATAAGTAGGTAGTATATAGCCTACCATTAAAAAAAAAAAAAAAAAAAAAAAAATAGGCCTAAGTAGGTAATCTTCTCTACTAGACACCCTGCAATATTTTTGCAATATCAAACAAAATATGGTCAACAAATGGTTGCTAAACGTAAGATTGATGGCTATTTTTCTATTACCCTAAATTAATATTCCTACGTACCGTAGGGGTACTAGGATGATTGTGTATATATATATATATATATATATATATATATATATATATATATATATATATATAATATATAATATATATATATATATATATATATATATATATATAATAATAATAATAATAATAATAATAAAAGCGCTATTAACCCAGAATATTATTCATATACTGGATGACATATGCTTAGAAACCGTAAGTTGTAAATATAAGAAAACCAGGAGAATCAGAGAAAATTGAACAAGAAAAGGGAGGACTATTATAGTTCATATTACTATAGCTAATTTCAATGTACCGGTATATAAATTATAATAAACTGGCTACTACGATTACTATAAACAATACCGTTCTTGCAATAGAAAACAACTCTTAACACATTATTCAGATACTTGTATATGTGAGTATATAAATCTTTTGGCGTGTAAAAATACCGCGGCCTTGACATTATTGTGGCCGCCACTTGACCGTGACCGTCGCCATATTAGAGTCCTATTTCAACTCACGCTTACCCACATTCTCAGTTAATTTTTACCCTCTTCTTCAGTATCTGATATTCAGTATATTATCTAAAGGTTAATACACTTGGAAATGTAATCATGGGACAATAAAAATAATACATGTACTTACTTTGCTGTACTGATTAGGTGTATAATCCTTTCGTTTTATAGCTCTCGTCCACTGAGCTGAAATATTTTCGTCTTTAGGGAATGAAAATACACACACTTTAGGACCATTATCATAGTTTCCTTTGCACTAAGGCACACAGCACGTATAGGGCATCGTATTAAGAGTATTTCATAGAGTTAAAAGTCTATATATTCACGAATAGGCTATGTCTACGAAAACCAAACGCACAGGAACAGTTCAAACACGCTGCAAAAAAGGTACTGAACAGTTGCCAGTTAGACTAATTGTCGAGTTGCCAATGCGGTTTAGGATCCCGACCCCCTAATATTCGTGACGTAGAAGGTCACGTGACAGATGGTCGCGCAGGCCTTGTATAGAGCAAGGTTAAGAGATACAACAAGACAAATAGTGGTTTGGTAACAGAGTTGTAGATAGGTGGAATAGGCTACCAAGTGCTATAGTGGGATCAAGAATGATAGAGAGCTTTAAGATAAAATTAGATAGGCATTTGGACGAGATGGGTCTCTGTAACGAGTGCAAGACTAATTTATTCAACCTTTCTATATATGGAAGATATATAATATTATGGATAATTTTGGTCATTCTTCGTTGTACTGACTCCAAATAAACTATATATGTCCATTCTGTAATGAGGACATCAAATTTGAACAGCATAATCTGAACCTGGTATATACCGGTATACACACATACATACAAATAATTACATTCGTTGTATCTCTTAACCTTGGTATAGAGAAGGCATTGCCTGATCCCCTCTTAAGCCGGTGTCACACGAGCGCATTTTCGAGCAATTTTTATGGGCAATTATAGTGTGCAAGCTTAACTTTTTGGTAGATTTTTTCATTTATTTATTATTTTTTTTAGTTTCCTCCCTAGACCTCCATCAAACTTAAAAACACATCCATCAGATCCCACTTCTAGATTAATTTGTACATTTTTCGGTAAACAATTTCCCGGCCAAAGGCCGGTTACTCTTAAGATTACAGGCTCGCTATCGTTCGACAGGAAAATATCGACACCTAAATGGCACAAAAGGTCTTAAAGTAGACAACGAAATGGGGCAAAAAGTATTAAAATCGCCAAACTAATGGGCCGAACGTCATAAAATCTGAAAACTATTGGGGGTAAGCACGAGGAAGAAGGGTGACCAGAAAAACAGCCCTTGTCCCCTTAACAAATGACACTTTATCAGAATTCGGCCGGCTAGCCTTAATCTACCTGCAGTCTACTTGCCAGTACCTGTGCGCCAAAATGTCCCGAAATAATAAACGAGACCAAAGTTGCTCATGGAAAATTGCCGGAAAAAGCGCTCGTGTGACACCGGCTTTATCCTCTTTACCCCCAATAGTTTTCAGATTTTATGACGTTCGGCCCATTAGTTTTCAGATTTTAATACCCTTTGCCACATTTCGTTGTCAATTTTAAGACCTTTCGTGCCATTTAGGTGTCGATTTTTTCCTGGCGAGCGATAGCGAGCCTGTAATCTGAAGAGTAACCGGCCTTCGGCCGGTACATTTTTCGGTAGAAAAATGTACAAATTAATCTAGAAGGGGGATCTGATGGATGTTTTTTAAAG
The DNA here is from genome assembly GCA_032716605.1 of Paralithodes platypus. Taxonomy (NCBI): domain Eukaryota; kingdom Metazoa; phylum Arthropoda; class Malacostraca; order Decapoda; family Lithodidae; genus Paralithodes; species Paralithodes platypus. The sequence continues at coordinate 10,267,375 of CM064517.1, forward strand.
TTTAATGGAGGTCTAGGGAGACCCTTATATTTTGTTCGTGTCCACCTCTACAGTATATGCTCCTATTTGACTGGTCTACATTGGTCTTCCCTTTTAGCCCGGTGTGTCCAATATCCTTATGGTACAAAGGAGTACAAAGGAAATCAAGCAACAACAGGTCTAGTGACCCTTCTAGGCTGCTTGTCCTCCAAAACACTGAGGATCAAGTGTCCAAACATTGGTTTAGAGTGGGTAAGGGAACATTGGAAAGGGAACTACTGCCCTAGAACTAATGTCCGTGGCAGGATTAGGAAGCTAGTACGGGACAGATGGGTTAGTAACTGAGGGGGGGATAAAATAAAGTTATTCATTTACAAACGCAGTCGGTCGCGGGTTTGATGTGAGATATTTGTCTAAGCGGAGTTTAAATGAATCAATGGTGCTGCAGTCTATAATGTCTCGGGGAAGCCCATTCCACAAGTTGACAACTCGATTGAAGAAGAAATTCTTAGATTCGTGTGAGTTAAAAGATTTACCAATAATTTTGCAACCGTTTCCCCGCGTGTAATTAGATTGGTCGATGATAGTGAAGTACTTACTACAGTTCATATTGTCGATGCCTTTGATGATTTTGAACAAATGAATTAAGTCACCTCTTAATCTGCGCTGGGTTAAAGGAAATAGATTTAATTCTCTAAGACGCTCTTCGTATGGTTTGTTCTTTAGGCTAGGTATCATTTTGGTAACTCTACGTTGAACTCGTTCTAGCTTGTTTATATCTTTTTGGTAATAAGGGCACCAGGATTGAACGCAGTATTCCAGAAGAGGGCGGACTAAGGAATTGTAAAGGGTTAGGATAACTTCTTTGGATTTATGCTCAAATGACCTGCCTATAAAGCCAATTATTTTGTTTGCCTTCTTAACAACTTCTGAACATTGTTGACTCGGTTTTAGGTTACTCGATATTGTTACTCCCAGATCGGTTTCTTTGTTTACATTCTTAAGCGAGTGCCATTCATCGAATAGTTTGCTTTCTCATTTAGGTATCCGATATGTAGTACTTTACATTTATCCACATTGAAACTCATTTGCCAAATTTGGGCCCAAGATGACAATTTATCTAGATTGTGTTGCATATCGTCAACTTGTTCTTTGAGAGTACGCTATTTGCAATTTTTGTATCGTCAGCAAATTTTGAGATTGTACAGGTGAGACCCTCATCTATGTCGTTGATGTAAATTAGAAAGAGAATTGGTCCTAGTACCGATCCCTGGGGTACCCCGCTACTTACATTGGTCCATTTAGATGCCTTACCGTTTATGACTACTCTTTGCTTTCTGTCGCTGAGCCAATTTTCTATCCATTTCAACACACCGTCTTGTATTCCATGCGCTTTTAGTTTTAGCAGTAAACGTTTGTGGGGAACTTTGTCAAAGGCCTTTTGAAAATCAAGGTATAAATATCTACAGCTTTACTCTCATCGTAGAGGTTGAGGATATCGTGGAAGAAGTCTAAGACGTTTGTTAAGCAGGAACGTTTTTTACGAAACCCGTGTTGAGTATCATTAAGTAAGTTATTTGCCTCTAAGTGATTTACGAGTCTGTCTCTTATGACCGTTTCTAGCATTTTACATACAATTGAGGTTAAGCTAATGGACGATAGTTACTGGGTAGGGATTTGCTGCCTTTTTTGAATATCGGTGTTACGTTGGCTAGCTTCCACTGATCAGGCATAGTCCCAGACTGCAAGGATTCATTGAATAGCAATGTCAGTGGTTTGGCGAGCTCATCCTTAGCTTCCTTTAGAACTCTAGGTAAGATTGTATCAGGTCCAGGCGTTTTAGTTACCTTGAGTTTATCTAAACAATTCAATACTTCTCTCTCTGTAACGGTGATATTGCTTAGAACATCTGAATTATCAATCTGAATCGGCGATGGTGTAGGGATATCACTGAGGTCTTCGGTTGTAAAAACTGATGCAAAGAAGGTATTGAGGGTATTACTCATTTGTACTTCGGCTTTGGTGTATTCTCCATTTTCATCGACTAACGGTCCAACAGTTGAAGTAACTACTTTTTTCTTTCTGATATAACTATAGAATTATTTCGGGTTTGTTTTACTTTGATTCGCAACATGTAACTCCAGGGTCTTTTTACTTTGCTTAATTAACTTTTTGGCTTTGCGTCGTAGCTCTACAAATTTCACCCGTTTTTCGTCATTTTGTGAGGATTTTAATCTATCATTAGCAAATTTTTTAGCAAGCAGGCAGTTTGAAATATCTTTATTCCACCATTTGGGCTTATCATTATGTAATTAATGATAAGCAAAGTAAAAAGACCCTGGAGTTACATGTTGCGAATCAAAGTAAAACAAACCCGAAAAAATTCTATAGTTATATCAGAAAGAAAAAAGTAGTTACTTCAACTGTTGGACCGTCAGAGGTGAATGGGAATGGTAGTGCACTTGTGGACGTATGTGTGGGGAGGAGGCTGTGGATAGCCAACACCTTCTTCCGACACAGAATGATCCACAGGTACACATGGAAACGGATGTTGACGATGAAGGATAAGACAGTGGTGGAACGAAAGTCATTGATTGATTATGTATGTGTGGATGAACGAATGAAGAAATCTGTGATGGATGCTAGGGTGTATAGGGGTATTGGAGGGGTCTGTCTGATCATTATGTAGTGGTAGCTAAGGTTAGGATACAAAAGAAGTGGGTGAGGAGAGCGGGAGGAGGGTGGAATGGTGAGGAGGGTGGAGAGGTTGCAGGAGGAGGAGGAAGTCAGGGAGGAGTACAGGAGAGCAGTGGAAAGACGACTAGGTGGGTTCGACCTGGAAGTGGAGGAGATGAGCAAGGTGTTTAAGGATGAGATCTGTGCAGCATGTGAGGAGGTGTGTGGAGTGAGGAGAAGAGGGAGGGGAGTGAAAGGTACAGCATGGTGGACAGAAGAGGTAAGAATAGCTGTGGAAGAAAAGAAGAAAGCATATAGAGAGTGGTTGGGTAGTAGAGGGAATGAAGATTCCGAGAGACAGAAACGAGCGAGGTACGTGGAGAGTAAGAGGGTGGTGAAGAGAGTAGTGAAGGAAAGTAAGAGAAGAGTAGATGAGGAATTTGGAAGGAATCTGAGTGTAAAATGGAGGGAGAGTAAGAAACTGTTCTGGAAAGAAGTCAAGAAAGTTAGGGAAGGTAGCAAGGGAAACAGTAAGGGTGTGAAAGATAAGAATGGGACAATGCTAGCCGAGAAGCAAGAGAGAGTCGAAAGATGGAGGGAGTACTTCAGTGAGTTGCTAAATGAAAGGAATGAAGAGCCAGCAAACATAGCTGGATATGGTATGGGAGGGAGAAGAAGAGAAGTAGGGGAGGAGGAGGTGGGGATCAGTAGGTCAGAAGTGTGGGAAGCCATGAAAAGAGTGAAGTTGGGGAAAGCACCAGGAACAGATGGAGTGTGTGGGGAAATGTTGAGGTATGGTGGTGAGATAGTGATAGAATGGGTATGGAAAATGTGCAAACTAGCATGGGAGAAGGGGAGTGCACCCAATGACTGGAAGACTGGCATAATAGTCCCCCTATATAAGGGCAAAGGGGAAAGAGGAGTGTGTGGTAACCACCGAGGAATATGTCTTCTAAGCGTAGTAGGGAAGGTATACAGTAGGGTAGTGATTGACAGAGTGAGAGTGAGAACGGAGAAATGGATAGGCGACGAGCAGGGAGGTTTTAGGAAGGGAAAAGGATGTGTAGATCAGATTTTTACCCTGAATTGTGTTGTGGAGAAGTATCTGGAGAAGAAACAAAAGGTGTATGTTGCCTTTATGGACTTGGAGAAGGCCTATGACAGAGTGGATAGAGAAGGTTTGTGGAAAGTACTTAGAATATACGGAGTAGAGGGCAAGTTGCTGAAAGCAGTGAAGAGCATGTATGAGGGTGCAAAGGCAGCAGTACATGTGGAGAGTGAGCAGAGCGAGTTCTTTGACCTGAATGTTGGTTTGAAACAGGGGTGTGTGATGTCCCCGTGGTTGTTTACTGTATATATGGATGGAGTTATGAAAGAAATACTATCAAGAGCAGTGGATGTTGGTGTATCGCTGAAAAGGGAGGGAATTGAGTGGAAGCTACCTATACTGCTGTTTGCGGATGATACAGTTCTGATGAGTGATAATGAATGGGAGTTGCAGGGTCTGGTAAATGAGTTTGGAACAGTGTGCGAAAAACGGAATTTGAAGGTAAATACGGGGAAGAGCAAGGTTATGGTCTTCGAAAGGGGTGAAGTCACAGAGTGTGAGGTGAAGCTGAACGGTCAGGCTATGGAGATCGTCAACTCTTTTAAGTATCTGGGCAGTGTGTTGAGTAAAGATGGGACTATGGATGAAGAGGTGCGGGAGAGGGTACGACAGGGGAAGAGGGTTGTAGGAACGCTAAAAACAAGAAATAGGGTGGTCAGTATGGAAGTGAAGAAGTCCTTGCATGACAGTGTGGTAATCCGACACTGACTTACGGAAGCGAAGCATGGACGTTGGTTGAGAGACTCAGACCAAGAGTGAGAGCAGTGGAAATGAATTACTTAAGGAGTGCGTGCGGAGTTACATGGAGGGATAGACAGACTAATGAGGAAGTAAGAAGGAGGTGTGGTGTGGAGGTAGATGTGCTGGAAAGTGTGAAAAGGAACAACTTGAGATGGTTCGGCCATATGGAACGTATGGAAAGCGAGAGAATGACTACGAGGGTGTACGAGAGCGAGGTGGAGGGACAGAGGGGGAGAGGTAGACCGAATATGAGGTGGAAGGATGGAGTGAGGAACTACATGAACGAAGGCGGTGCTGGTTGGGGGGAGGGGCGTCGACTGACTGGGGACAGAGGTGCATGGGGGCGGTTCGTTCGTGGCCACCCCTTCGGGGATCACGGCGTCAGACAATAGATAGATAGATAGATAGATTATGTAATTACGTTTTTCCTGGCAATCCCGATTCCCACCTTGGAAAATACCTCTTACAACCTTTTCTTTACTTTATTACAATATTAACAGTATGCCATCACATTTCGAAGATTTTAAAGAACAAACATTAAAACCGCTTAACCTTGACTTCGATATTTTGGGTTTTTGTGAAACCAAATTGACTAAGGATATAGAACATTTATTTCAGCTACCCAATTACACAATGTTTACCAACAGTTTTTCCCGCACCAGTGGCGGTGTAGCATTATACCTCAAGACCGGTTATAGATACATTATGAGAAATGACCTAACTATGCAGCACAACAGTATAGAGACTATAGGTATTGAAATATGTGCGGAGAATGCAGATAACGTAATTGTGATGATTGTATATAGGAGGCCTCATTCTGACTTTAAATATTTTCTAGAGAAATTCAATCATATTATTTCCGTTATTAGCGACGAAAAGAAAATTAGCTACATTGGTGGAGACTTCAATATCAATCTATTAAGCCATAAAGATGATAATGCAGTAGCAGATTTCACTAATTCATGTCACTCAAAGATATTTTATAATACAATATGCAAACCAACACGAGTCACTCACTCCACTGCAACAATCTTTGACCATATTTGGCCTAATAATTATATTAATAACAGATTAAGTGGAATTGTTTACAATAAAATCTCTGACCATTTTCCAGTATTTTCGGTGTATAATTCTAATATTTCTAAATCGAAATTTAAAGAGGAAAATGATACAACAATATCTTTCAGAAATTATAATGCTGAAAATCTTGATAATTTTAAGTAATGCATGGAGAGTGTATCATGGGACCTGGTTTATTCTTCTTCCAATCCTAATATTATTTACAGCAACTTCATACGTATATTCAGTGCGTGTTTCAACAAATATTTTCCCATAATTACGAAACGTATTAAAGTAAATCACATAAATAAGCCATATATATCGAATAATATTAAATCATTGATCAAAGAGAAGAATAAACTGGCACGGAAATACGCTTTAAGGCCCATCACGTTCGGGTAGGAATTCCGCACATTACGCAACAAAGTCTCCCAAGAAATTAGACAAGCAAAAGGAAATTATTACAAAACTAAACTAACAGAACATTCAGGGAACACTAAGAAAGTCTGGAACATTATTAATTCTGTTCTCAATAAAGACAAACAAAATAGATTAACGACACATTTATGCATAATGATGTAGAATTAAATATCCCACAACAGATTGCAAATAAGTTCAATTCTTACTTTATCAATGTGGGGAAATCTCTTGCAGAAAATATACTGATGAAAATGTAGATTATAATACTTACTTACTAAACAGGCAAGAAACTGTATTTAATATGTCACCTATTACACAAGATGAATTATTGCATGCCATACAAAACTTGCGGGATTCTTCTCCGGGTTATGATGACATACCTATGTCTATAGTGAGGAAGGTCATCCATATACTGTCACCTATTATTTTACACTTATGTAATAGTTCATTTGCGACTGGGATTTTCCCTGAGGATCTTAAAGTTGCCAAAATAATACCTATTTTTAAGTCAGGAGATGTAGGTCTTTTTAAAAATCATCGACCAGTATCTGTTTTACCTGCCATAAGTAAAATATTAGAAAAAGTTATGTTGATAGGCTCATGGATTATTGCACTACTAATGGTGTTTTGTCGGATGCCCAATATGGATTTAGGAAGGGACGTTCCACTGAATTAGCCTTATCAAAATTCAGAAGTGATATCCTCAGTTCCTTTGACAATAAAGATTATTTAATAAGCATATTTTTAGATCTGTCTAAGGCATTTGATACGGTTCACCATCAGATTGTGTTAGATAAACTCAAACATTATGGAATTAGAGATATTACACATACTTGGTTTCAGTCATACTTAAGTAATCGGAGGCAATATGTGCAATATAAGGACTGCAAATCTGAACAACAGTTTATAACATATGGAGTCCCACAGGGGTCCATATTGGGCCCACTGCTCTTCATTTTATATTAATGATTTTATTAACTCTAGCACTATATTTAACTTCATGTTATTTGCCGATGATAGCACTTTGTATGCCAGACACAGGGATCTACGTTTCCTAATAGATTTAGTCAATAATGAGCTAAATAACATAGCAAGGTGGATACAAGCTAATAAGCTTACTCTTAATATTGACAAAACTAAGTATATAATTTTTAAGAGGAATAAATCTATCGCTCAAAATTTAGCACCAATTAAGATTGGAAATAATGTACTAAAGGAGAGGAACATATAAAGTGTCTTGGTGTTGTGGTGGATAGCAGGCTGTCGTGGGGTATACATATACATGATTTGAAAACAAACTTAATAAGAAATGTGGCATACTCTACCTTACACGACACTGCTTTACTTATTAGTGCTCTAAAACAATTATATTATAGTCTTATCTATCCACAGTTGTTATATTGCCAAACAATTTGGGGTGCAACTAGTAAAACCAAATTATTAACTATTGAAAAATCACAAAAAATAATAATTAGAGCTATATCACATAAATCAAGATATGCCCACACAAATGAACTTTTTAGTAAACGTGAATTATTTAAATTTAAGGATATCAATACTTATTGCAGTGCGCTTTTCGTATTTAAATGTCTGCATAACCTTGATAGAACTGATTTGTTTACACCTAGTAACAATGAAAGGTACAATTTAAGGGGAGCTGATCTATTAAGAATTCCTCTCATGACTTCTAGTCAAGCTCAGACATGTATAAAATATCCTGGAGTTAAGGTGTGGAACGGATTACCTCAGAATTTAAGAAATATACAGGAAATATCTCGGTTTAAGAGACAATTAAAATCTTTTCTATTAACACGATATCAACAGTGACTACTAAATAAGTATATCACCAATTATACTACCAATAATTACAACATCCCTATCACCTAGATCGACAAATGTATAACCTTTAATAATATTTACGCTGGCTGTGTGTGCATATATATGTAGAGTCACGTAAAGGGTTGAATGAACTTGAATACTATTTTGTAATAAACATGCTTCTATTTTGTCTGTAAAGGTGTATATGATGTATGTGTAGTTGGCATTTGTATGCATTTTTTTTTTTTTTTTTTTTTTTATAGAAATGGATATATTATAGTCTACAGTAAATTATTTACCATGTTCTCATATATAGGTCTAAATGAATGGTGTAAGTGTGTATTCCATGCACAACAAAGTTTATGTCCTTTACTAATTAGGCATATACTGTTAGGGAAGCGTATGTGTCTTTGTGTCGAATTGTGGGTTAATTGCGAGTATGGCCTTTGAACATCAAGTCAATAGTTGTACAATGTATGTTATATATATTCAATTTTTGTAAATGGTATTACATGGGTAATTGTGATAATGAACAATCAGCTGTGAGCTCTGGGAAGTGAGTGTGACCTCAGGGTTAATCACCATTAATTTAATTTGTTTATGTTATTATATGTTGCCTACATACATCCCTTTCGAATTTAGAAAATCTTTACAACACGTAGTTCCCGGGGCACATAGCTGTGACTAAGTGTATTATATACAATTGCATTTTGATAGATCGAGTTATAGCCAGGTGCCTTTAAGAGAGACATCTCTCAAAAGGATCAGCCTTATGTTTTGTATTATTATATATTTTTGTTTTTAACAAATTATTTGTAAGCAAAATTGTATTGTATACTAAAGGCTAAATAAAAAATATTTCAATTCAATTCAAAAAAAGATTTCAATCATTATGGCCTGGACGCCGTGGGGGGGGGGGGGGGGTTGTCTTTGTATTGGTCTTTTTTAATGATTATCTTTATTCCTTTAGTTTGCTCCCTAGACCTTTATCAAGTTTAAATCATTCACACCAGAAAAACCCGCCTGCAAGATAAATTTGTACATTTTCCGGTTTCTACCAAATTACAGGCTCGCTATCGCTCGCCAGGAAAAAATCGACACCTAAGTGACACGAAAGGTCTTAGAATTGACAACGAAATGGAGCGAAAGGTCTCAAAATCGCCAAACTAACTTAACGAACGTCTTAAAATTTCAAAACCAATATGCTAATCATATAGTCCATGAGCCAAGACCCGAATTTTGGGATATCGGTACCACCCGGGGTGACTAATTCTCTTAGGTGTTTTTAGCTTGCTACATGTCTCTAGTTTATGTTTTGATATGATAGCCCTTGCACATTGGTAGCTTAATGGTCGTTATCACTTCTTGAATAGACATACCCTACCGAAAATTCCGAAATTTTTTAAAATGTCAAATTTGGGGACAGGAATGCCTAAATGTCAACAAAATGCATATAGTAATTGTCACATTTAATACAAGTCCTGTAAATACACACTAAGCATGCCATGGGCTTGTACATACTATTATGGCAAATTACTACTCCTAAATATCATCTACGTCAGACTCGGAATCTGACTGTTGTGCCACCGGCTCTTCTTCAATAGCCTTGTTCTGACATGTCTGTAACCTGCACATGTCCGTGCATTTTAGACCATTGCTGAGGCAAGTACACTTAGGGAGTTCGCATGACCGCACACACTTGCAAGACAGTAGCTGCATAACAGCATCTGGTGCTGGTGAGCCTCGCATCCAGTTGACGGCAAGCTTACCGTCCTCATCTGTCATCCAACCGCAGTCTGTTGGGTTCGCAACAAATGGCTGGCTCTGAAGACTTCTCCTCCAGATCGCAGCCTGGTAGTTTGCACGCAGTGCATGCATGAAGAGGCAGTCCTCACAAGGAGGGAGTTGACTTGACTCTACCTCTCCACGTCTTGCACAGAACAGCTCATACCGAAGCTTGTTTACCTTAGTTGTGTGGGTAGATGGTAGGTACATGTGGCAGGTGATTTCCTGTAGCTTCTCAAAGAGTTCAGGAGACACTTCCCATGAGCGTCCAAGTTCGTGAAAAGCATGCTGGTATGTCTTGTCCATCTTCACCTGCTTGAGTGTCGTCATCTTCCCTCGGCCAGCGAATGCACTGACGGTATCACAGCCTGTAAAGGCATGCATACCAATCAATGAATCACACACGCTGCCTCCCAGTGTGCGGCTCAGTGTGGTGATATCCAGGAATCTTGTCCGGTTCTTCGTCCCGCACTTCTGGAACAGATGGGATGGGATCTTGTGGCACATGCCAAGACACAACACCATGACGTCTGTATCTTCTGCAGTGATGATGACAGACTTGTTCCCAGATTCTGCTGCATGAAGTGCATGGAGAAGAAGGCGTGTGTCTGCTTCTTCTTGAGTTGACTTAAGCTCAGGAGCCTCTTCCCACTGCTCTTTGGTGATCTTGAAGCAGCGCTGCTCACATGTGACATACAGCTCCTTGTCCTTGAGCTTCTCCCTGTGCTGTGGTGCCTTCCATTCTTCTACCAAGAACTTGATAAGACTTGCCTTGTTGGAGGAACTACCGAGTAACTTTCTCCACTGCTGGATGTTGTGCCCAGGTTGAATGTTCTTGAAATGAATTCCTGTGCCTGCACTTCTTTTGGCTCGTTCTGCATCCTTGATGGATGTCTCCTTGTAGATATCAACACAACATCAATGCGCCTGCTCTTAGCACCTTCATGAACAGCGTGACTCAGTGCTGTACCTGCAAGCTGTGAAAAAGTTTTGTCGTTTCCCTTCAGTTTGTGGACCAGGCTCATCCCATCAATTATGGTAGCAGAGGGCTCGGGTATCACTTCTGCAGGAGAAACATTCCTCTCTAACTCCTTTGCGAGGGCAGCCTTGTTGGTCTTGCGGAGAGACCCATCACCGCTGGCAAGTGCCCAAGGCAAAGGCCCCAGGGGATGAGCCAAGACATCACTCATTTTGAGCTTTCTGTTCTCGGCAACAAGGATCATCTGGCCAAATAGGTTCCTGTCAGCCTTTAAGATAACCTCCTTGGCATGGTCTTGTGAGCGTGGCTTCATTCTGATGTTAGTGAACGTTCTCAGTTTCGTCTTCGTCATCGTGTCATGAAACTGTATAGTTGGCGTATCGATCTCCAGGCGCTCTTCCTTGAAGGCTTGATATGCATCCTCTCCTATTCTGTAGGCCCCTAGAAGGTCTTTGACAACTTCTGGTGGTGCCATAGTCGCAGTTGACAAACTGACAAGATCTTCTTGCTCTGCGTTGAAGGGGTTCAACCAGCTGGTCTCCATCAGTTGAACTAAAGATTGGACATCGGCCTCATCTCTTCTAATCCTGGGCATCTGTAGGTCTGGGTGGCTGAAGTCAGTATACTTTTGGCCTACTACCATAGTCCTGAGCTGCCTTAAGTACCTGCTGCGATACTCCGATGTCAGGTAGTACCTGGCGACAGCTCCGCCTTTCAGGCTGAAGCCTTTTGTGCCCCCTGGTGTCTGGGTGTCTTTGTTGATCGTCTCTTCGATTGTCTGGTCCACAGGGATCCGTCCAAAGGGATTCTTGCTACCGATCTGGACCGAAAAGCCACCTTGCATGAAGTGTTCATGGACCTCTGGGTGTTCAATGGGCAGTCGAGACATCAAGGCATAGTAGTAGGTTAGGAACCGGGCATAGTTCACTTTGTCATAGGCAAAACACCACGGTATCATCTGTCGGATTGCTCCTAGGTGGAGCATCCAGTTGCCTTCTCTGGAGGCTCGAATTAAGTCCAGCATGATCTCAACCATGTCCAGGTATGACATCCAGAATGCTGAGAGGTTGTGTTCATCTCTGAGGGTCTCAAGATAAACTTGGAAAAGCTTCATGATATGTGTGCATGATTCACTCTCCATCAGCTCTTGAAAGAGTCCCTGAGACACATTGCTGTGAAAGCTGTTGATGTCCTTCAGTGTTTCATCTAGATGGTGTATGTCCCTTGAATGGTTTTCTTCTAGCCATGAAAGGAAGCCTTTCCATGCAAGCCTCATCAGTGCTTCATACACGAGCTTGTGTAGTCTCACTGCTCTGTTGTACCTCTTGCCGTTCATCACTCCTGACACTGATCCTTCTGCGATGATACCTGATTCCACACACAGATCTCTAAGACCTGCATCTTGAAACCTCTTTCCTATGGTGGAGATGAGATTACAGATTGTGTGGAAGACGCCCATCCTGATGATAATGTTCTTGAACTTCTCTTGTTTCCAGATAACTTCGGCAGCTTTGGCATAGAGTGCTTGATCAAACACGCACACAATCTTGTTAAGCTGTAAGGACTGCATGATAGCATGCGTTTGTTCCAAGATTTCATTAACGGTGGACATTTCTGTTGCGGGAGCATTGATAGTGGGCAGGTAGCTTACAGTGTCCTGAACCACTGCAATGTCTCTGCGCATTTTGATGTTGAACCCAGTCCAACTGCTGATGGACTGGTCCTCATGGTCTGACATTCGAGTAAGAAGCCAGATATGGTTCTTTGTCTTTGAATCCTGGACTTCCTTGGTAGTGTCGACATACGCAGTCTCAATCCTAGGTGGCCCTGCCCGCCGCCCAACATTGTATATTGGCAGCATTGATGATGTCTGAGTGATGCTTCTTATCTTGGACTTGGTAATCTCTGGCAGGACTTTCTCTGGCACAGAGCCTGCAACCTTGGACTGGACAGCAATGCCATTGACTCTATGAGAAGTACCTGCTCCACTTAGGGTCTCTTCAAGTCGGTCAATGTTATCCCAGGCCAGGGTTGTGAACACACCAGGGTAGATGTTTGCTGGCAGTGGAATGTCATCCTTTGAGCATTCCAGCTTCTGGATACAAAGGGCTGTATCGATCTCCTCAAACATTGAGTAAGACACACAGTGACCAAGACGATTCAGAGTTCGGATCAGTTCTGTGTTTCCTGTCAAAGACTTTACAGCATTGGTCAGCAGTACGTGCTTGGGTGGTTTTGTCTTGCCACTGGTAACAGCAAAGACCAAGTCACTGCCAAAGGAAGTGGCAAGACGTTGAGCTCTTTCAGAGGGAGTTTCACACTCACACTCTCCTGTCAGCAGGGTGTGCAGGAATTGAGTGACTGCTGCAGGAATGACATTCTGATCTGTATCGGGAGGCCATGGCTGACTCACATCTTGTTTATTGATCTCATTCCTCAGCTGCATTCCTGCTTTGGTTAAGACATCTTCAGAGTTAGCTGCTCTTGCTTCTTGCAGGTCTTTTGCCATTTTGTGTGCTTGCCGGGCAAGGTCGTCCATTGAGAGGCTGCGTGGATAGATTAGAAGCTTTCCTTTCTCATCTGGGACAAAGCGTAGTGATTCTCCAAACTCGGTTTCAATCTTTCGGCGAACATGTTTCTTTGTCGCTGGTTTCAGTTGGATAATACCACGGGACATCATGGATCTCTCAAGCCTAGATGTGAGGTTTGTCATAGGCAGTACCTCTGGGTTGGGGAATAATTTGGTCCTTATATACAAGCAGAGTTCCTCGAGGGCTTCTGTCTCAACCTCTTCGTAGCGTGCTTCCTCGCTTTCTTCCTGATTTTCACCTGCACCCGACCTGGCGGCCGCTGGGAAATCATCTTTTGTGAAGAGTTTGTAGCACGACTTGTGGTAGTGACCCTCTGCAGCAACAAGGTCTCTGCTAACTAAACCAAGGATTCTCTGGTTGAGTTTCCTTATTGCTGCTCTGCGAATCTTCTCATCTGCTCGTAGCTCAACACACTGTATGAGTGGCTCCCTTGTCTTTGTTGTTTTTATGTACTTGCTTGACTTCTCGCAGAAGATACATACTTTGGCATACACCCTGCTAGTACTAGGGGCATCCCTTGATGCCCTCCTCCTGGGTCGACGCTTGCTGATTCTATCTTGACACCCTTGGCAAGGATAGAATCCAGTGACTTCTTCATTGTAAAGAGACTACGACATTTACGGTGATAATGTATGTGTGGTATTCCTCCTTCTTCAAGGCCCTTGGCTGCTTCCAGGACTGGATCATGCTGCCTGATTTCTGCAGCCCTGAGCAATGTGTTCCAGGAGTCCAAATCCTGTGGTGACACCAGAGCATCGCTGTCATCATCAGAGCAGTGGATGATACAGTCGATCCGTGCTCTCTTCCTCGCAGATGGTTCCATCCTGCCGTCAAACAGTCGACACACACCTGCAAAAAATATCACCATTAAACCATGAACAAACAAACACATTACATGGAAACCACTCTACATATGTTTTGCTCCTTCCAATAATAAATTATCCCCAAAATATAACAAAAAATCCCCAAATATGAAATAAACCCCTAAATATGGAGAAACTTGAAATACACATCGGAATAATTCTTGTAGAGAATCAAATAAGCTACAAGAGCTGTTAGAATATATTTTTCAATGTTCCCCATATTTAAGGATTTATTCTAGATTTAGAGGAAAATACCCAAAATATAGAGTATATTCCGAAATATGAGGAAATTTGAAAAATACCTAGGAACAACTCTGGTAGAGAATATAATTCTACATAGGTGTTCAAAGTTTCGCGATGATTGTGTGATGGATTTTAAAGAAAATGAGGAAAACGCCGAGCGTCACGCTAAAAATCTTTATTTTTGGGTAGCGCCCCTATTGCATCAAAAAAATTAGACTAAGCTACCAGTGCGAGAAGGCTATCATATCTTAATGTACTTACAGTCACTCTATAAACATTTTAGTACCATTCGTGTTTAGTCACCCCAGGTGGTACCGATATCTGGCCTGGCTCATGGACTAATAAGGGAGAAGGGGGTCCATAAAAAGCGAATGCCTCCCCTTAATGCATAATTTTTGTTATACATGGCTCCTTCTACTCTTCTCTACAGTTCTCATCTGCTTAGTTTATTTGTATATCGTAAATGTCATTCCGATTCTACACAAATATTTCCAATTATAATTTGTATAACTTTATGTATTACCCTCAGTTGATTTTGTAGACAAAATTTCCATATTTTTCTCTCCATTCCATTTCTTCTCCGAAATAGTCAATTCTACCTACTGTGGGTTTCAGAGGCCGTGTTACATCGTTTTTCGGGAACAACTTATTAACAAACAGTTGGATCAGTATAATATTTTGCCAGAGCTTGTTTCACACCGTCCCCTGATTTTAGTCTGTATAGTGCATTACCAAAAGTTGAGAATTAAGCCACTTGTCCCTGTGTCATGAGGTTAAAGTCACACCTGAATGACTAAGAAACGGACAAGGCTACCGTGGTGTACCTGTGGAAACCATCAAGCCATTATTGCTCCTCCATCAAACACGGTAGTTATCACCCACCACTCAACCATACTTCGCCTGAACATTCAAGTTATCTGTCAATATCAAATACAAATATATAACACGTATGTATTTGTGTATCTATATTGGTTTTAACCCCTTCTGTAACGACGACGTAATATTTTATGGGATTATAGGTATATTTTGATGATATAATAAAGCTTAGGAAGGATCTGTGGTAGTTAAAAGGGTTGTTGTTGTTGTTGTTGTTCCCCAAGCTGCCTGGCCGAACAGCGCCAAGGCCCCGAGCAAGGCCAAGGCCATAACCGAGCGCCCCCACAGAACCCTCCCTGCCGACCACAATAAAGCCTGGGTGACCGAAGCCACTCCATGGCGGGGAGCTGAGGAGGGTGCAGAAACGCCCGGGAAACCAAAGCCCCACCCAGGGCCCTGTGCCCCTCAGCAATTATGAAAAGAAAGTTGAGGGGCAAAGGAAAAACAAAAGGGTTGATTAAGATAGTTCGAAGGTGTATAATTGCTAGAGATCCTTCCTAAACTGAATAAAATCGTCTACTAGTTGCCAGAATATAATGAAAAAGACGTCGCCGCGTTTTAAGGGGATGAAGACCTTGTTTCTGGCACCCCTTCTCCCTAATGTTTAGCCCCACTAGTTTTGAGAATATAAGACGTTCGGCCCATTAGTTTGGCGATTTTAACACCTTTCGCCCCATATCGTTGTCAATTTTAAGACCTTTCGTGCCATTTAGGTGTCGATTATTTCCTGGCGAGCGACAGTGAGCCTGCAATCTAGAGGAACCGGCCTTCGGCCGGGAAATTTTTCTACCGAAAAATTTACAAATTTATCTTGAAGGGAGGTCTACGGGGTGTTTTTCTAAGCTTGATGGAGGTCTAGGGAGGAAACTAAAAAAAAATATATGAATAAATGAATTAATAGACCAAACAAACGGTCAGTCTCCCCTTAATAGTATTGCTATACCCTGTTCCAAATGGGCAGGCCAGAAATCACTAACCTTAAGGGTGCCCACCTCGCTTTTGTCTCTTTCTCTCCCTCTCTCTTTGGCTTGTAACCATTTGGCCCCATTCAGCCTACTGTTTTAAGATGTTTACCCCCATCCAGGTGTCAATATTTTCCTGGCGAGCGATAGCGAGCCAGCATATATCTATTTTTGTTTTGACAGCAAGCTAAATTTGTACATTTTTTGATAGAAAAATTTCTCCGGCGAAGCCGGATTTCTCCATACTATGCTGGCTCGCTATCGCTCGCCAGGAAGAAATCGACACCCGAAATGGGATAAACGTCTTAAAACAGTTGGCTGAATGGGGCCGAATGGATAAAAACCAGGGAAAGAGAGAAAAGGAGAGACAGAAAAAAAAAGCCGGTGACGCCCCCTCTGTAACTCGAAAAGGGCAAATGGACTGTACATTTCCATACCTATATCCTGGCTGACCCTTCCCAAATAGTAAACAAATAGCTGGATTACTCTAGTCGTTTGTGAGTTACAGAGGTTAATGGTCAAGAGTACTGGCCTACTTTTCCGAACGGGGTATAGTGTTTCATGTTTTTGTGTTATCATTTTAGTAAGCTCATTTCATCCACACGCCCTCTCACTTTTTTATCCGCTAACCATCTCTCTCTCTCTCTCTCTCTCTCTCTCTCTCTCTCTCTCTCTCTCTCTCTCTCTCTCTCTTTCTCTCATTTCCTTTCCTCTATTTACTTTTTGGTCGACTATTTAATGTATTCATTATTTTTTTCAGTTTCCTCCCTATACCTCCATCAAACTTAAAAAAATAAAAACATAATTTGATCCCCCTTCTAGATTAATTTGTACATTTTTCGTAGGTATTAAAATAGCCAAACTAATGGGCCGAATATCTTAAAATCTCAAAACTAATTGGGATAAACACGAGGAAGAAAGGGGTCCAGAAAAACGACCCGTCTCCCCTTAAACATTATCCGCTCATATTTACCCATGCAACCCTCTCGTTCCCTAGCTCCTTTCTTTATTATATACTCTCCTTTGTCTACTCCCCTCTGCCTCACTTTTCCTCTTGTTTTATCAGGACTGGGTAAAGGAAGGAGAGAGAGAGAGAGAGTGAGAGTGAGTTGAGCGTAATAGTTTTGGTGTAGGTCGTGTATTCTTCTGTATTTTTCTTTACTTTGATGTATTTACAACCTTTATTATTCCTCTGCTTGTAGTTAATAGTTTGTTTTAGTATTAGGTTAGTGGCCCCTGCACTAGCAGCAGAGGATAAAGAGGATTTCCTCCATAATCCCTGCGTGTAGTAAGAGGCGACTAAAAGGGACAGGTAGATGGGACACATTAGCCTTGGCAGGCAACCTCATGTAGGGGAAGGAAAACCACGAGCAACAAACCCCCCTCATGGACTCCAGTGACCATGGGGAAGAGCCAGCTGGTTTGGGGTCGGGCCTGCGACCCGATCCCGCTAAAACCAAAGCCGCCATCAGCAACTGTGGGGAGTCCAATGCCAGGCATGCTTGGCTCGGCTATTTGATGCTCAAACCCTACCTGCAAGACCTCACCTCCCCACCCTACTCTGCCACCCAGACCTCCCCTACTTAAGGGGGGTCACCGTTTTTTTTTGTTATCTTTTCTCCTTTTCTCTCTTTCCCTGGCTTGTATCCATTCGGCCCCATTCAGCCAACTGTTTTAAGACGTTTATCCCCATCTAGGTGTCGATTTCTTCCTGGCGAGCAATAGGGAGCCAGCATTGTAAGGAAAAATCCGGCTTTGCCGGAGAAACTTTTCTATCAAAAAATGTAAAAATTTAGCTTCCTGTCAAAACAAATATATATATATGACACCTGGATGGGGGTAAACATCTTAAAACAGTAGGCTGAATGGGGCCGAATGGATACAAGCCAAAGAGAGAGGGGGGGAAAGATAAAAAAAGCGAGGTGGGCTCCCTTAACCCACCAGACCCGGATGGGCTCCGAGAAACCCATAACAAATGCGCCCGCGGAACCCGGTAGGGCTCTGAGGCACCGGCAGCTTGAAAGCCTTTAAGCTTGGTGTGCGAGGCGTCCCTCCAACGCATGTAAACAACAGCCGGTTGGACCGACGCCGCGCATCTCCGACCACAAGAAGGAGAGGCGTCGCTTGTTCGTGTGTGGGTGTGTGTTATTGTTAAGTAGTGAAAAGTGGCTAACATCGCCACAAAGTTCTCTCCACGGAAATCGTCATCACAACTGAACCAGTTGACTTAGAGAGCTCTACTCAACGCCATTCAACAGGTACGAAACACATCTACGCTTGGGGATGTGCGGGAATGCGGAAGCAGTCAAAATAACAAAGATACGGTAGACTAGGCGTAGAAGTTTTTTTGGCCAAAACCCCCAGTTTTCGGGGAAATTATAGAATACAATAGCCGGGGCTGGAGGGTTAAGCCCTTCAAGCCAGGACAACAAGGACACAATGGTCTCATTGACAAGCCAGGCAAGGGGGACCTTCTTAACCTCTGGGCTGTGCAGCCCCTGTAGTATACACCATGTCCCTGTGCATAGGTATTATGACTCTTTCCTCACTAAAATCTTTATTTTACCATAAATATAATTAATACTTATCCATATGTGCCTATTTTACGTTTAATATGAAGATAGTACCATGTTACAACAATAAAACAAGTGGGAATATCATTTGTATGGTCAAAATCGCGAATTGAAAGCGAGAGTTTCATTCATCAATTGTGAGCCAGCCGGCAACACACCCTCCTCTCTCGAGGCCTGGAGAGAGAATGAGGCCTCTCTCTCTATCTCTCGCTCTTTTCCACGCATATTCACACAGATGACCACACCCTCCACCCGGCTTTCTAATGTTTGGACGAAAATATACCAAAGAATAAGGGGATAACAAGGAAAATAGGTGATAATTGAAGGGGGGGGGGGGGGGAAGGAGGGGATGTGGAGAAGTGATATTAGGCATGGCCAAGGAAAAAAAAAAGAAAAATTAAGTGCTACTGGGGCCTTTTAAAAGTTGTCTTTTAGGACTAGGATCTTAAGAGTCTCCCCGCAGTCGCCCAGTAAAACCTCTTAAGAGTCTCCCCCGCTGCCGGGTTAAGGGCTTTCATTCAATCACAGTTTTTATCCTGCCACTCCACGACTAGCCCAACGTGGTGCAATCGGCGGCATGGTCGTGAACAGATAGCACGCAGCTTGGGTTGTCATTCCAGCGTCAGCACGTGTCTGCATGGCAGAAAAAACTTTAAAAAAAAAAAAAAAATTTGCAAATATTTTTGTGGCACTGGGAATTGTCATGTGCTATCGTGGCACTGTCCTTGCCAATAACTACCGACGGTACCACAACGGTCGTGAAAAGTCTTGTGTGGGTCAGGACGACAGCCATGTAGGCCTAGCCAGAGACAACCAAAGCCTGGACAGCCATCCCAGCTGCAGCTACGCCCACCGGCCTGTAGTGAAAAGAAGAAAGAAAGAAGAGGATGGGCCATGACCTACCCTTGACCCCTTCTATTCCACACCTTGAAAAGGTAGAGAGATACCCTGTAACTTACCTGCTGCCCCTGGGAAATTGTTAAAGTTTTAACCAGCGACTCAGTGAGTTACCATTGTATATGCTGTTCCTTTTGTAGATCCCTTTATATATATATATATATATATATATATATATATACTTATTTATTTATTATGATTGAGCTTTTTCTGTCTTATACATTATTTATACCTGCTTTCTTTGAACCGCTATTCATGTTGGTGGAGTAGAGATGAGCATATTTGCAAGGGGACTTCTTTCAAAGTAATGTGGTGGGGACGATATGGATGGAGCGAGTTGTGGGGGAGTGGACGAGATGTTTTATGGGGTCTTGTAGCCTTGTCTCATTATGTTCACTTTCATCCCAATTATATATAGGTGTCTCCTAGTTTCCGGCGTCTGACTATTTTCTTATCCTCTTATCTTAACAAAAAACAATGTTATCCTCTCCTATTTTCTATTGCTCCATTCATTTTTTCCCAGTCATGATATATTGCCATCCAACCCACTCTTCCTCTTTGTATAGAGGGACTGGGTAAAGAAGAGAGAGAGAGAGAGAGAGAGAGAGAGAGAGAGAGAGTACAAAGGAGTACAAAGGAAATCAAGCAACAACAGATCTAGTGACCCTTCTAGGCTGCTTGTCCTCCAAAACACTGAGGATCAAGTGTCCAAACAGTGGTTTAGAGTGGGTAAGGGAACATTGGAAAGGGAACTACTGCCCTGCCACTATCGTGGCAGGACTAGGAAGTTAGTAGGGGACATATGGGTTAGTAACTGAGGGGAGGATAAAGTTTTTCCTTTTCCAACGCAGTCAGTCGCGGGGTTGATGCGAGATATTTGTCTAGGGGGAATTTAAATGAATCAACGGTGCTGCAGTCTATAACGTCTCGGGGAAGCCCATTCCACAAGTTGACAACTCGATTGAAGAAGAAATTCTTAGATTCGTGCGAGTTAAAAGATTTTCCAATAATTTTGCAACCGTTTCCCCGCGTGTAATTAGATTGGTCGATAGTGAAGTACTTACAGTACAGTAACTTACTACAGTTCATATTGTCGATGCCTTTGATGATTTTGAACACTTGAATTAAGTCGCCTCTTAATCTGCGCTGGGTTAAAGGAAATAGATTTAATTCTCTAAGACGCTCTTCGTATGGTTTGTTCTTTAGGCTAGGTATCATTTTGGTAACTCTACGTTGAACTCGTTCTAGCTTGTTTATATCTTTTTGGTAATAAGGGCACCAGGATTGAACGCAGTATTCCAGAAGAGGGCGGACTAAGGAATTGTAAAGGGTTAGGATAACTTCTTTGGATTTATGTTCAAATGACCTGCCTATAAAGCCAATTATTTTGTTTGCCTTCTTAACAACTTCTGAACATTGTTGACTCGGTTTTAGGTTACTCGATATTGTTACTCCCAGATCAGAGTCTCTGTTTACATTCTTAAGCTGAGTGCCATTCATCGAATAGTTTGCTTTCTCATTTAGGTATCCGACATGTAGTACTTTACATTTATCCGCATTGAAAACTCATTTGCCAAATTTGGGCCCAACATGACAATTTATCTAGATTGTGTTGCATATCGTCAACTTGTTCTTTTGAGAGTACGCTATTTGCAATTTTTGTATCGTCAGCAAATTTTGAGATTGTACAGGTGAGACCCTCATCTATGTCGTTGATGTAAATTAGAAAGAGAATTGGTCCTAGTACCGATCCCTGGGGTACCCCGCTACTTACATTGGTCCATTTAGATGCCTTACCGTTTATGACTACCCGTTGCTTTCTGTTGCTGAGCCAATTTTCTATCCATTTCAACACACCGTCTTGTATTCCATGCGCTTTTAGTTTTAGCAGTAAACGTTTGTGGGGAACTTTGTCAAAGGCCTTTTGAAAATCAAGGTATATAATATCTACAGCTTTACTCTCATCGTAGAGGTTGAGGATATCGTGGAAGAAGTCTAAGAGGTTTGTTAAACAGGAACGTTTTTTACGAAAGCCGTGTTGAGTATCTTTAAGTATGTTATTTTCCTCTAAGTGATTTACGATTCTGTTTCGTATGACCGTTTCTAGCATTTTACATACAACTGAGGTTAAGCTAATTGGACGATAGTTACTGGGTAGGGATTTGCTGCCTTTTTTGAATATCGGTGTTACGTTGGCTAGCTTCCACTGATCAGGAATAGTTTCCAGACTGCAAGGATTTATTGAATAGTAATGTCAGTGGTTTGGAGAGCTCATTCTTAGCTTCCTTTAGAACTCTAGGCGAGATTGTATCAGGTCCTGGCGTTTTATTTACCTTGAGTTTATCTAAACAATTCAATACTTCTCTCTCTGTAACGGTGATATTGCTTAGAACATCTGAATTATCAATCTGAATCGGCGATGGTGTAGGGATATCACTGAGGTCTTCTGTTGTAAAAACTGATGCAAAGAAGGTATTGAGGGCATTACTCATTTGTACTTCGTCTTTGGTGTATTCTCCTTTTTCATAGACTAACGGTCCAACAGTTGAAGTAACTACTTTTTTCTTTCTGATATAACTATAGAATTCTTTCGGGTTTGTTTTACTTTGATTCGCAATATGTAACTCTAAGGGTCTTTTTACTTTGCTTAATTAACTTTTTGGCTTTGCGTCGTAGCTCTACAAATTTCACCCGTTCTTCGTCATTTTGTGAGGATTTTAATCTATCATTAGCAAATTTTTTAGCAAGCAGGCAGTTTGAAATATCTTTA
>CM064517.1:10289814-10389814 GCA_032716605.1 Paralithodes platypus
ATACAACTCTGCTATAATAATATAATACAACTCTGCTATAATACAACTCTGCTATAATAATATAATACAACTCTGCTATAATAATATAATACAACTCTGCTATAATACAACTCTGCTATAATAATATAATACAACTCTGCTATAATACAACTCTGCTATAATACAACTCTGCTATAATACAACTCTGCTATAATACAACTCTGCTATAATACAACTCTGCTATAATACAACTCTGCTATAATACAACTCTGCTATAATACAACTCTGCTATAATACAACTCTGCTATAATACAACTCTGCTATAATACAACTCTGCTATAATACAACTCTGCTATAATACAACTCTGCTATAATACAACTCTGCTATAATACAACTCTGCTATAATAATATAATACAACTCTGCTATAATAATATCTATAATCTACTATCTATTCCAGACTCCAATACTATTCACCGATAAACCTGCGCGTGTGACGTCGATTTTACCTCTTGAAGCTCTAACGCGTTTTAGCAGTTTATTTTTGGGTATCATTAGCCGGTTTTATGCAGCTTAGGAAGGATCTGTGGGTATTTAAAAGGTAAAGACTATCTCAATCAACCCCCTGACTTCCATATACCCTTCCTAATCTGAAACAAAAATCGTCAAATAATAGCCAGAAAACAAAAACAGAAGTGCGTCATTGATCATCAGAGGGTTAATTTTTTTGTTTTTGTTTTTGTTTTTGGGTATATTAATTCCTTTATTAGTTTCCTCGCTAGACCTCCATCAAACTTAGAAACACACCCCCATATAATCTCCTACAAGAAAAAAAATGTACATCCTCCTCAAAATTCAGGTTCGCTATCGCTCGCCAGGAAAAAATAGACACCTAAATGGCACGAAAGGTCTGAAAATTGACAACGAAATGGGGCGAAAGGTGTTAAAATCGCCAAACTAATGGGCCGAACGTCTTATAATCTCAAAACGAATGGGGTGTAACACGAGGGAGGAAGGGGACCAGAAAAACGACCCCTTAAGACTGTGTATATACATGATGCGTCAACGGTCGCTATAAAAAGAAAAAGTAAGAAACTAAAATCGAAGACAAAGAATATTATTTTGAGGTTAGAAAAATAATATTCTAGGGTTTTGGAAAAGTAAATAGGAAAATGGTGGTATTTTGCTACTTTGTGCATGGAGTAATAGTAGATTGAAATATTAAATGTCTAATGTTTAGGGTTGGCAGAGAAACATAATATTACATAGCCTATGAGTACCGCATGGCTGTACTATCGCGCTAATAAGTCATGTCCCAGCTGTCATAACGTTTGGCTTGCTCTGTGCTGTATTAATGTCTGTCAGATGTTGAATAGGGTGGGAAAGTGTAGGAAAATGTTTGAATATTTCACTCGATATGATGAAATGAAGCTTAGATATTGCTGATACCAATTATTGATCAAAACATATTTGGCGCCAAGACATCACTTATTACTGTATGTACAACTTAAAAAATATACGATATTCAGAGGAAAAACTATGATTAATTATTGTACAACCGTGAACTCGAGTAACTCTACAGTCTTGGAAGGATCAGTTAGGATATACTGTACACAATGAAATGGGAAAATTTTAATAATAGATTTCACTCGTTAAGGGGGATGGGCGTATTTATTTCCTCATTTATGTATTTTTTTTAATATCATATTATTTTGTTTAGTTTCCTCCCGAGACCTCCATCAAGCTTAAAAAAATATCCGCCCAAGACCCTCCTTCAGGATGAATTTGTACATTTTTCGATAGAAAAATGTCCCGGCCGAAGGCCGATTCCTCTTAAAATACAGGTTCGCTATCGCTCGCCAGGATTTTTTCTTACACCCAAATGACACGAAAGTCTTAATATTGACAGAGAAATGGGGCGTAAGGTCTAGAAATTGCCAAACTAATGGGCTGAACGTCTTATAATATGAAAACTAATGGGGGCTAAACATGAGGAAGAAGGAGGACCAGAAAACCGGCCCATCTGTCCTTAATGTTCGTTCTCGTTTACATGACAAACGTGGCAAGGTATAAATATCCATGACTGTACACCACCGTTCAGAATCACAGGGACGGATGAAACCACACTCAATACAGTTCTTGCAACATTATATTGGTCTAGGCTTAAGGGAGGGGGGGGGGGGTCACTTTTTTTTTGTTTTTATCTTTCTCTCCTTTTTTCTCTTTCCTTGGCACCCATTCAGCCATCTGTTTTAAAACGTTTATCCACATCCAAGTGTCGATTTCTTCCTGGCGAGCGATGCCGAGCCGGCATTTTATGGAGAAATCCGGCTTCGCCAGACATTTTTCTATCGAAAAATTTACAAATTTAGCTTGCTGTCGAAACAAAAATATATATATGCTGGCTCGATACCGCTCGCCAGGAAAATATTGGCACCTGGATGAGGGTAAAAGTCTTAAAACAGTAGGCTGAATGGGGCCGAATGGATACAAGCCAAAGAGAGAGGGAGAGAAAGAGAAAAAAAGCGAGGTGGGCTCCCTTAACTACTAAAACTCAGATGTACAGTCGGATGCCATAGTCTCTAGCCCACTCATAGATATTCGTGGACTTCAACTATTTCTAATTATGGAAGTATATCTCTGGAAACGACTTTACGAACACAATTTTCTTGATATCAACTAAAACAAACATATATATACTATTTATTGATAAGCGAGTTTTATCCGAAATTCAATCCATATAGTTATAATTGCATAAAGAAAAACAGGCAGTCCAGGAATTCTTATGATTGGGGTAGAGACTATAATTATGGTATCAGAGTGTACCCTTCTAAACAGACAGATATTATTTTAATGAATTTCAAGAAATTAAGAATATTGAAATTGTTCAAATGTAAAATGCTTTACAGTAAGAATATAATACAATATAACGTCCTTCTGAAATGAACATGAAGGAAAATATGTGTTATGCCTTACTCTAATTTGGCAATTGAAGAAAGAAGAATGTATTTGAAATGTTCACTTGAAGTTGAATCAAGAATGATTTAATTATCAGAGTAAACTAATTCGAAAGTATAAATGAAACTTAATCAAATTAATAAATAAATATGAATGTGTGTGTGTGTATGTGTGTGTGTGTGTGTGTGTGTGTGTGTGTGTGTGTTCCCGTTACGTATATGTATCGTGTGTATATAAATTGTAACAATATGTAATCTACGCATCGACTGTCTCCAGTACCTTGTCTGATTACTTTTAATTAACATACTTAAGAGGTAGAAAAACATCATATTTACCGCCCATCCTAAAACAACAAACACGTAAAATACGTAATTGCCTTTAGCAACACAAAGGATATGGAGATCAGGCCGGATATTTTAGTCAGCTTAAGGGGGAGAGGTAGTTGCTTTTTCTCCCTCATGTGTGTGTGTGTGTTTTTTTTTTTTTTTTTCTATGTGGATGAGGGAGACAAAAGGCAAAACTGCCTGTGACGAGTGCCTCCCCCAGAGTTAAAAGAGTGACAGGGCCAAAATAAAGGAACGTTCGAGCCAAGATGTCTGGACACACAGCGTTTGAAACAATTTAAGTCATAGTATGAGGGAAAGATGGATTGAGGGAGAGAGTTCCAGAGTTCAGCTGTTGCATAGAAAAATGATTGGGAGTAACGTTTCTCTCTTGAGTTGGAAAGTTGTACATAGTAGGGGTGGGATTGTGTTGCAAGACGGGTACTACGTATCCTACGTAGAGGAGGTGGTAAGCACTGAGAAAGCTGTAGGAACACTGATTATTGTAGTAGCGATAGAATAGCAAGAAAGATGCAACATTGCAGCGAAGAGAGAGAGATTGCAGAGTCGGTGAGTGGAGAGGAGGGAATGATGCGAAAGGCTTTCCTTTCTACTTTGTCTAGAAGTGCTGTGTGAGAGGATCCTCCCCAAACATGTGAACAATACTCAATACAAGGACGCACTGTGCCCCTGTATGGAGCAAGAAGCTGAGCAGGGGTAAAGAATCCCTTGAAGCGGTTGAGCACACCCAGCTTCTGGGAGGCCGCCTTAGCTTCATTACGTTTGCTTTTGAGGGATTGCTGGCTGGGGCATTCTGGGAAAATAATTGAATAGTGTAAGGTAGAGTCCTCTGCATATGAATGGATAGGACTGGAGGTACAGTTGAGAAGATCATTTATGAAAATTAGAAAGAGAATAGGAGATAGGACAGATCCCTGAGGAACACCAGAGTTGATATGATGAGGATGTGAACGATGGCCGTCCACAACCGCAGCTATGGTACGACCAGAAAGAAAATTAGAGACAAAGGCACAGATGGAGGGATAGAAACCGAATGAGGGTATACTTTAGAAATTAGAGATTTGTGCCAGACTCTATCGAAGGCCTTCGATATGTCTAACGTAATAGAAAAGGTCTCACCGAAGTCCCGAAAGGAGGATGACCAATAGTTAATAAGATATGAAAGAAGATCACCAGTAGGGCGACCCTTAAGGAAGCCATACTGGCGATCTGAGAGTAGATTATGAGAAGATAAATGCTTAAGTATTTTGGAAGTAAGAATAGTTTTAAAAACTTTAGAGATACAAGAGATGAGAGCAATTGGACGATAGATGGAAGGTTGAGATTGGTCACCCTTCTTTGGGACAGGTTGAATGAGAGCAAACTTCCAGCATGAAGGGAAGACGTTAGAGGAGAGATAGAGACGAAAGAGTTTGCCTAGGCAGGGAGTCAGCACTGAAGCACAGTTTTTGAGTACAACAGGAGAAACACCATCCGGACCGTACGCCTTCTTAGTATCAAGCCCAGAGAGGGTAGAAAGTACATCTTTAGAAGAGATTAGGATATTAGGCATAAGTAGGAGAGAGGGGGGTGGAGAGGGAGGAATAGCACCAGAATCATCCAAAGTTGAGTTTTGTAGCGAAAGTTTGAGCGAAGAGTTCAGCTTTGTCAGAAAAAGAAGTGATGGTTGTGCCATCAGAATGGAAAAGGGGAGGGAAAGATGAGGAAGAAAAATTGTTGGAGAGGTCTTTGGCTAGATGCCAAAAAGCTTGGGAAGAGCTAAAGTTGGATAGTTCAGTGCATTTATTATTGATGAAAGAGTGTTTGGCAAGTCGAAGAACAGATTTGGCTTGATTCCGGGCAGAAACTTAGGAAGAATGAGATTCTTGAGTTCTAAGGCGTCGGTACCGTTTGAATGGTTCCCCCTTATTGCGGACAGCAGTAGAACAAGCGCAAGTAAATCAAGATTTTTTTGCATTGGTCTGAGATAAAGAAGATGGAATGTATGCCTCCATGCCCGATAGGATTACCTCGGTAATACGTTCAGCACTCTCCGAGGGTCCCCGGCCACAGAAGTAAAAATCATTCCATGGGAAATCAAAGAAGTACTGCCAGAGAGCCTCCCAGTCGGCATCGCCAAAGTTCCACAAGCGCCGCCGGTTGGGAGGATCGGGTGGCCGTACTGGAGAGATAGGATAGGTGACAGAGATAAGATTATGGTTGGAGGAGCCCAAAGGAGAGAAAAGATTGACAGTATAAGAAGAAGGGTTAGAGGCTAGAAACAAGTCAAGAATATTGGGCCGATCTCCGAAGCGATCGATCCGGGATACGGGTGGGTTGCTGAACTAACTAAAAAAAAAATAATGCTCTAGGTCATTTAGGATAGAAAAGACGTAGGCTTGTTCACCAAGTTGGTCAGAAGTGTGAGAGGAGAGCCATTGGCAGTGGTGAACGTTGAAATCTCCTAATATGGAGATTTCTGAGAAAGGAGAAATGGATAGAATGTTCCAGTTTAGAGTTTCGATAGTCAAAGAATTTGGGAAAGTCGGTATAGTTAGGGGAAATATAGACAGCACAGAAATATTTATTATGAGAATGATAGCATAGCTTGAGCCATAAAGTTGAGAATTTAGGAGTCTAATACGGGAACACGAGAGCAAGTGAGTTTGTTGTGCACATATGCACAATATCTGCCTTTGGCTTTGAAACTAGGATAGAGAAAGTAGGAGGATACAGAGAAGGGGCTGCTGGCAGTTGCTTCAGACACCTGCGTTTAAGTGAGGAAAAGAAGATCAGGTTTGTAGGAGGAGAGATAGTGTTCTACAGAGTGAAAATTAGAGGAAAGGCCGCGAATATTGCAAAAGTTGATAGTAAGAGTGACAGGCCGTGGTCCAGAGCATTTAGAGGGGTCGTCAAGGTAAGGTCGGGCGGGCATGGGGGCATTTATGCCCTCCTCTTTACAAATTTACACATTTATCTTCAATGAGGATCTAGGGGTGTTTCTTTTTTTAAGCTTGATGGAGGTCTAGGGAGGAAACTATAAAATATATAAAATATTAATTAAGCATACCACAAAAAAAACACTACTCCCTTAAAATAAATATAGATTTCGGGTTATATCTACTGTATATGAACACTCAACAGTAACTAAATATCGGTCTAGATATATTTTACTTTCGATAAATGATACCTTACATGAAAAAGGCGAATAAATATGGATGAACTTGTATGGTGCAATGAGAGGACACACGTTACCGATACTCCTAAAAAAGTACTTGCTTACACACACTAAATAAAACACACAGCAAGTATTTCCACTCATTCTTAATATTAATACTAATATATGAATAAAGAGAGAGAGAGAGCGAGAGAGAGCGCGCGAGAGAGAGAGAGAGAGAGAGAGAGAGAGAGAGAGAGAGAGAGAGAGAGAGAGACACACACACACACACTAAAAAAAAACCAAGAGAATCCACATCCCCAAAATAAAGTGTATCCTCTCTTTTTCCCTCACACACACACACACACACACACACACACACACACACACACACACACACACACACACACACAAATCAACAACAGGTGCTACTAAATTTTTCCCGATGATTCCTTTGAGCATCACATTTCACCATCCCCACCCCTTCCCAGACACAGACACACACCACTGCTCATCCTCGAGGAACAATGGGCACACCATGTAATATTTACTTCATTTATCCAGCTACTTTACACATAGACTTGATTATGTTCATATTATGGTGTTTTTGTTTTTAATATTGCTGTATATTCTGACTGGCAACATACTGTATATTACTTGTTAATTTATGCAATCTAATCATCTCTTTCCCGTTAGCCACCAATCAAAATTTACATGTGCACCTAAAAGATTTACATGTGCACCTAAAAAAATTACATGTGCACCTAAAAAAGTTCCGGTAGCAAGCAATGTTACAACAGGGTGTCAAACGAAAGCATAGTCCATTATTTGTAGTCTATATTATTGTATAAATGATTATGTAAAGACAAAATTATAGTTTATACTTCAAAGTGTGTCTTTGGAAGAGATAAAATGGCCAAAACAATGCTATTCCATGTTCATGTTCTTGTATTCTTTCTCATATTCATTAATGGGGGTCACCGGTTTTGTTTTATCTTTCTCTCCTTTTGTCTCATTCCCTGGCTTGTATCCATTCGGCCCCATTCAGCCAACTGTTTTAAGACGTTTATACCCATCCAGGTGTTGATTTCTTAGCGAGCCAGCATTGTATGGAGAAATCCGGCTTCGCCGGAGAAATGTTTCTATCGAAAAATGTACAAATTTAGCTTGCTGTCAAAACAAATATATATATATATATATATATGCTGGCTCGCTACCGCTCGCCAGGAAAATATTGACACCTGGACGGGGGTAAACGTCTTAAAACAGTAGGCTGAATGGGGCCGAATGGATACAAGCCAAAGAGAGAGGGAGAGAAAGAGAAAAAAAAGCGAGGTGGGCCCCCTTAAAGTCTTAAAACAAAATTGCTCCGGTTTGCCACGGTGCCACCCTGTTACAGTTACAATGTCCTGAAAGAGTCCGCCAACATGGTGTGACGAATGGGTGTTTTCAATAAGAGGGTTACATTATATACTCGGCTTATGTTCAGCTGACGGTACATTGAATCTCCAAGCAGCTAATGTAGCAATACTTAAGGGGAGGCTGGCCGTTTGTTTGATCTATTAATTCAATTATTCATATTTTTTTTGTTTAGTTTCCTCCCTAGACCGCCATCAAGCTTAGAAAAAGCCCCCCTAGACCCTCCTTCAAGATAAATTTGTACATTTTTCGGTAGAAAAATTTACAGATTTATAAATGTAAAAATGTACAAATTTACCCACATAGATTTTTGTAAACATTTATTCACAGATCTCGACACTGTGTTCCTCTTTGCTACAGGCTAAATAAAATGTTTAAAGTGGCCCCCATGTGCCTGCAACACACTGTACTCCTGTACTCAAGACGTGTGAAAAATATCCTCGGAAATCTACGCGAGTTTTCCTTCACTTTCCACCCTCATTAATACAACATTGTAAATGTACTGTAACAGCCAAACTATGTATTATTCGACATTTTACCATAGGTACATTGTTGTTTAAAATTATCCAAGGAGGTCGTCCTCCAATATAATGCATGCAATTCTGAATCACCCTGTATATTCATATATTCATTTAAGTTGGTAAATATGTAATCATGTATCTACATAATTATCTACAAAAGGATACAAGTCGTTATGACTGACGGGAATTGCATCCCCTCATCGAAATATTACCGATTATAAATCTATGTATATATAATTTGAGAAGACGAGCTAATTTCGTAAAATATTCATATCACAAATAAATTGCATTATTTGTATTAGTGCTTGGTATTCCCAATGGTTGAACCAGATTATGGTGAGGTAAAGTCAATTGCAAAATATCGGGTGTGTTTTTCAGTATACAACAAATATATATTAAGCACTAGGCTAGATTACCGTACTGCATGTAATTTGTTTACCCCTTTAGACAACAGAGTGTGTCATAATTGTTCAACCTATAGC
Organism: Paralithodes platypus; assembly: GCA_032716605.1. Lineage (NCBI taxonomy): Eukaryota > Metazoa > Arthropoda > Malacostraca > Decapoda > Lithodidae > Paralithodes > Paralithodes platypus. The sequence continues at coordinate 10,298,653 of CM064517.1, forward strand.
ATTTTCCCACCTCAAAAAGTCGCAATGTCCGAATATATAACGATCAAAATATAGGTTGTCGACCTGTTCTGCATGACAAAGGCTAAATAATTCCAGGAATGGGACAAAAACCTATACAATTTTGTTCCATCTTACTGATGGATTTATATCCATCAGTAAGGTGGAAATTATACATTTTCCTGGCTAATATTAAACAATATTATTTACCTCAGGAAAAGCTTCAAGGAATCAATAGAGTCAATTATTTATATTAACCCTTTGATTTAGACTAGAACACTCTACAATAAGTGGTTCTTGTTTGATGGTGAACATTACATTAGAGAGTAGTTTTGGGCGCGGATCTGGGTGAATCGTCATAGTTTCGTCTACTTCACCTATTCCATATCCCCGCAATTAAATGGCCTAACCAACATTAGTTATATATCAGAATACAATACTCACTGCTATCTTGAGAATGGTGAAGACTAGAACACTACTGTATACCAAGGGGTTTTCTATGGTGGTGAAAATAAGGGTAAGTTTGACTTATGTATCATGTTTTCATTTGAACGTTCAGCTGGCATTATGGACGTACAGCACTCTTGCAAGTATTGATTATTATCATTGATAATGTATTATTGATATTATTATTGATTATATAGATTTAACTGATTATTCTTCATGTTTAGCCCCATTAGTTTTCAGATTTTATGACGTTCGGCCCATTAGTTCGGCGATTTTAAGACCTTTCACCCCATTTTGTTGTCAATATTAAGACTATTTGTGTTATTTAAGTGTCGATTTGTTCCTGGCGAGCGATAGCGAACTTGTAATTTAAGGGGAATCGGCCTTCGGCCGGGACATTTCCCTATCGAAAAATTTACAAATTTATCTTGGAGGGTCTTGGGGGGTGTTTTTTGTTTAAGCTTGATAGAGGTCTAGGGAGGAAACTAAGAACATTCTAAAAATATACATAAATGAGGGAATAAATGCGCCCCTCCCCCCTTAACAGATGACAAAGAACAACAGGGGAGTCGGGTTTGTTACTGGGTCCTGCACACCTGACAGAGTAACAACCTTTCTTGTTGGGCTGGCTTTAAAGGGGAAATGCCAAGTAAGAAGGAGTAAAGGACGGTATCACACGAGAGATTTTATAGTCAACATTCGATGATCAACATTATTCTGGCAACATTTCTTGATTATTTTGCACTGGTATCGGAAACTAGACTGATGATAGATGAAATTAGGTAACAGAAAACTATTAAATGTTGACTTCCTAAGCTGCCAGATTAGTGTTAAGGATAAATGTTGAGTGAAAAAGCGCTCGTGTGATACCGGCTTAAGACAGGGCGATTCAGTTTCACCAATATTGTTCACAGCGTTTTTGGAAGACAAATTTAGGAATCTTGAATGGGACAATATGGGAATACATGTTATGGGGGAATACCTAAGCAACCGCAGATTCCCTGAGTACATTTTTTTTTTTTTGTCAGCGGCTCAGAGGAAGTTACACCAAACAATGGAAGATTTAAACAGAGAAGGCCATAAGGTAGGATTGAACATGATTATAAATAAAAACTAAAATTACGTATAATCATCTTGCCCAACCACACCAAAGAAAGATAGAATATGAGGTGATAGAAGCAGTTGAAGAATGAGGTGATAGAAGCAGTTGAAGAATGTATAAATCTAGGCCAGGTTATAAAGGTTAAGGGGGGATGGTTCACTTTTTGGGCGATTTTTGCATGTATTTATTATTTTTCTAGTTTCCTCCAAAGACCTCCATCAAATTTAAAACAAACATCCATTAGATCCCCCTTCTAGATTAATTTGTACATTTTCCGGTAGAAAAATGTCCTGGCCGAAGGCCGGTTATTCCAACATTACAGGCTCACTATCCTTCGCCAGGGAAAAATCGACACCTAAATAGCACGAAAGGTCTAAATATTGACGAAGAAATGGGGTGAAAGGTCTTATAATCGACAACTAATGAGGCAAACATCTTAACATCTGAAAACTAATGAAGCTAAACATGAGGGAGAGAAAATTGAGCAGAAAACCGGCCCATCTCCCCTTAACCCAGATAGATCACTCTAGATAATTAAGCGAAGGATAGGCAGGGGATGCAGTGCATTTAGTAAACAGAGCTCTATTATTAAAAGCAAGCTACCCCATTCAATAAAAAAAGAAAATGTATTACCAACGTGCCATCCCTGTACTAATTTATGGATCAGAAACTTAGAGTATAACAAAGTGTCTAAAGCGTAAACTTAGGAGTGCCCAAAAAGGAATGGAGATAATAACGTAAGGCATAACTTGGAGAGACTAGAATAGAGCTTCTTCTAGAAAAGAACAAACAAAAGTAGAACATTATCTTTGCTACATAAAAAAAAAAATATATATATATATATATATATATATATATATATATATATATATATATATATATATATATATATTATATATACTGTATATATATAATAATAATAATAATAATAATAATAAAAGTTGCAACCAACGTTGTCCGGGGTTCGAGGGGTTTTGCAAGCAGGGTATGTGTTGGATACAAAAGTTGTGTCACAGATATCAAAAGATAATTTAACTTATCGGGCATGGAGAAACTACAAAAGGAACAGATTGTGCAAACAAATAAGAACGAGAGAGGGAGAGATTGCCTGTATAAGGGATCTGCCTCTATTCATTTAGTAACAGAGTTGTAGATATGTGGAATAGGCTACCAAGTGCTATAATGGGATCAAAAACAATAGAGCTTCAACTTGAAATTAGATAGAACGAGATGGGTTGGGTGTGAAAGGGATCTGCCATGTGTAGGTCAATCGGCTCTCTGCAGACTATCGTATTCTTATTTTGTTTATGTTCTCATTTGTGAGGGTGAGAAAGTATGGCAAGAGAGAATAGGATGTCATAAACGTAAGGAAGATAGCGATAAATATGAGAGAGAGAGAGAGAGTGCGGGATGGGTTGGGTGTGAAAGGGAACTGACATGTGTGGGCCAATCGGCTCTCTGCAGACTCCGGTTTGCTTATGTTCTCATTTGTGAGAGAGAGAGAGAGAGAGACTAGGATGTCATAAATGTAAGGAAGACAGAGATAAATGAGAGTTGTTATGAGATGGTTTGGGTGTGAAAAGGATCTGTCTTGTGTGGGCCAATTGGCTCTCTACAGACTCCCATTTTCCTATGTTCCTATTTCTTACAATTGTATTTTGGTTGCAGGTATATAATAACATGGGTGTATAGTAAGTAGTGTGAATAACAGGTAACGTTTATGAGATGGGTTGGGTGTGAAAGGGATCTGCCTTATGTGGGCCACTTGGCTCTCTGCAGACTCCCCTTTTCATCTTGGTTGCATGTGTGAGGGATCTGCCTCATTTGTACCGGTGTGCAAAGCAAACAAGAATGAGAGAGAAAGAGATTGGCTGTGTAAAGGATCTGCCTCTATTCGCTTGGTAAAAGCGTTATAGATACTGTATAGATACTGAAAAAGGCGAATAAATATGGATGAAATTGTATGGTGCAATGAGAGGACACACGTTACCGATACTCCTAAAAAAGTACTTGCTTACACACACTAAATAAAACACACAGCAAGTATTTCCACTCATTCTTAATATTAATACTAATATATGAATAAAGAGAGAGAGAGAGAGAGCGAGAGAGAGCGCGCGAGAGAGAGAGCGAGCGAGGAGAGAGAGACACACACACACACACACTAAAAAAAAAACAAGATAATCCACATCCTCAAAATAAAGTGTATCCTCTATTTTTCCCACACACACACACACACACACACACACACACACACTCACAGACACCCACACACACACACACACACACACACACACACACACAACACAAACACACACACACAACACACAACACACACACACACACACACACACACACACACACACAACACACACACACACACACAACACACACACACACACACACACACACAACACACACACACACACACACACACACACACACACACACACACACACACACACACACACACACAACACACACACACACAACACACACACACACAGAACACACACACACACACACACACACACACACACACACACACACAACAGGTGCTACTCAATTTTTCCCGATGATTCCTTTGAGCATCACATTTCACCATCCCCACCCCTTCCCAGACACAGACACACCACTGCTCATCCTCGAGGAACAATGGGCACACCATGTAATATTTACTTCATTTATCCAGCTACTTTACACATAGACTTGATTATGTTCATATTATGGTGTTTTTGGTTTTAATATTGCTGTATATTCTGACTGGCAACATACTGTATATTACTTGTTAATTTATGCAATCTAATCATCTCGTTCCCGTTAGCCACCAATCAAAATTTACATGTGCACCTAAAAGATTTACATGTGCACCTAAAAAATTTACATGTGCAGTTGTGCACCTAAAAAAGTTCCGGTAGCAAGCAATGTTACAACAGGGTGTCAAACGAAAGCATAGTCCATTATTTGTAGTCTATATTATTATATAAATGATTATGTAAAGACAAAATTATAGTTTATACTTCAAATTGTGTCTTTGGAAGGGATAAAATGGCCAAAACAATGCTATTCCATGTTCATGTTCTTGTATTCTTTCTCATATTCATTAAGGGGGGTCACCGGTTTTGTTTTATCTTTCTCTCCTTTTGTCTCATTCCCTGGCTTGTATCCATTCGGCCCCATTCAGCCAACTGTTTTAAGACGTTTATACCCATCCAGGTGTTGATTTCTTAGCGAGCCAGCATTGTATGGAGAAATCCGGCTTCGCCGGAGAAATGTTTCTATCGAAAAATGTACAAATTTAGCTTGCTGTCAAAACAAATATATATATATATATATATATGCTGGCTCGCTACCGCTCGCCAGGAAAATATTGACACCTGGACGGGGGTAAACGTCTTAAAACAGTAGGCTGAATGGGGCCGAATGGATACAAGCCAAAGAGAGAGGGAGAGAAAGAGAAAAAAAAGCGAGGTGGGCCCCCTTAAAGTCTTAAAACAAAATGGCTCCGGTTTGCCACTGTGCCACCCTGTTACAGTTACAATGTCCTGAAAGAGTCCGCCAACATGGTGTGACGAATGGGTGTTTTCAATAAGAGGGTTACATTATATACTCGGTTTATGTTCAGCTGACGGTACATTGAATCCCCAAGCAGCTAATGTAGCAATACTTAAGGGGAGGCTGGCCGTTTGTTTGATCTATTAATTCAATTATTCATATTTTTTTTGTTTAGTTTCCTCCCTAGACCGCCATCAAGCTTAGAAAAAGCCCCCCTAGACCCTCCTTCAAGATAAATTTGTACATTTTTCGGTAGAAAAATAATGTACAAATTTACCCACATAGATTTTTGTAAACATTTATTCACAGATCTCGACACTGTGTTCCTCTTTGCTACAGGCTAAAGAAAATGTTCAAAGTGGCCCCCATGTGCCTGCAACACACTGTACTCCTGTACTCAAGACGTGTGAAAAATATCCTCGGAAATCTACGCGAGTTTTCCTTCACTTTCCACCCTCCTTAATACAACATTGTAAATGTACTGTAACAGCCAAACTATGTATTATTCGACATTTTACCATAGGTACATTGTTGTTTAAAATTATCCAAGGAGGTCGTCCTCCAATATAATGCATGCAATTCTGAATCACCCTGTATATTCATATATTCATTTAAGTTGGTAAATATGTAATCATGTATCTACATAATTATCTACAAAAGGATACAAGTCGTTATGACTGACGGGAATTGCATCCCCTCATCGAAATATTACCGATTATAAATCTATGTATATATAATTTGAGAAGACGAGCTAATTTCGTAAAATATTCATATCACAAATAAATTGCATTATTTGTATTAGTGCTTGGTATTCCCAATGGTTGAACCAGATTATGGTGAGGTAAAGTCAATTGCAAAACATCGGGTGTGTTTTTCAGTATACAACAAATATATATTAAGCACTAGGCTAGATTACCGTACTGCATGTAATTTGTTTACCCCTTTAGACAACAGAGTGTGTCATAATTGTTCAACCTATAGCATTTTCCCACCTCAAAAAGTCGCGATGTCCGAATATATAACGATCAAAATATAGGTTGTCGACCTGTTCTGCATGACAAAGGCTAAATAATAACAGGAATGGGACAAAAACCTATACAATTTTGTTCCATCTTACTGATGGATTTATATCCATCAGTAAGGTGGAAATTATACATTTTCCTGGCTAATATTAAACAATATTATTTACCTCAGGAAAAGCTTCAAGGAATCAATAGAGTCAATTATTTATATTAACCCTTTGATTTAGACTAGAACACTCTACAGTAAGTGGTTCTTGTTTGATGGTGAACATTAGAGAGTAGTTTTGGGCGCGGATCTGGGTGAATCGTCATAGTTTCGTCTACTTCACCTATTCCATATCCCCGCAATTAAATGGCCTAACCAACATTAGTTATATATCAGAATACAATACTCACTGCTATCTTGAGAATGGTGAAGACTAGAACACTACTGTATACCAAGGGGTTTTCTATGGTGGTGAAAATAAGGGTAAGTTTGACTTATGTATCATGTTTTCATTTGAACGTTCAGCTGGCATTATGGACGTACAGCACTCTTGCAAGTATTGATTATTATCATTGATAATGTATTATTGATATTATTATTGATTATATAGATTTAACTGATTATTCTTCATGTTTAGCCCCATTAGTTTTCAGATTTTATGACGTTCGGCCCATTAGTTTGGCGATTTTAAGACCTTTCACCCCATTTTGTTGTCAATATTAAGACTATTTGTGTTATTTAAGTGTCGATTTGTTCCTGGCGAGCGATAGCGAACTTGTAATTTAAGGGGAATCGGCCTTCGGCCGGGATATTTCCCTATCGAAAAATTTACAAATTTATCTTGGAGGGTCTTGGGGTTTTTTTTTTTGTTAAGCTTGATAGAGGTCTAGGGAGGAAACTAAGAAAATTCTAAAAATATACATAAATGAGGGAATAAATGCGCCCCTCCCCCCTTAACAGATGACAAAGAACAACAGGTGAGTCGAGTTTGTTACTGGGTCCTGCACACCTGACAGAGTAACAACCTTTCTTGTTGGGCTGGCTTTAAAGGGGAAATGCCAAGTAAGAAGGGGGTAAAGGACGGTATCACACGAGAGATTTTATAGTCAATATTCGATGATCAACATTATTCTGGCAACATTTCTTGATTATTTTGCACTGGTATCGGAAACTAGACTGATGATAGATGAAATTAGGTAACAGAAAACTATTATATGTGGACTTCCTAAGCTGCCAGATTAGTGTTAAGGATAAATGTTGAGTGAAAAAGCGCTCGTGTGATACCGGCTTAAGACAGGGCGATTCAGTTTCACCAATATTGTTCACAGCGTTTTTGGAAGACAAATTTAGGAATCTTGAATGGGACAATATGGGAATACATGTTATGGGGGAATACCTAAGCAACCGCAGATTCCCTGAGTACATTTTTTTTTTTTTTTTCAGCGGCTCAGAGGAAGTTACACCAAACAATGGAAGATTTAAACAGAGAAGGCCATAAGGTAGGATTGAACATGATTAGAAATAAAAACTAAAATTACGTATAATCATCTTGCCCAACCACACCAAAGAAAGATAGAATATGAGGTGATAGAAGCAGTTGAAGAATGAGGTGATAGAAGCAGTTGAAGAATGTATAAATCTAGGCCAGGTTATAAAGGTTAAGGGGGGATGGTTCACTTTTTGGGCGATTTTTGCATGTATTTATTATTTTTCTAGTTTCCTCCAAAGACCTCCATCAAATTTAAAACAAACATCCATTAGATCCCCCTTCTAGATTAATTTGTACATTTTCCGGTAGAAAAATGTCCTGGCCGAAGGCCGGTTATTCCAACATTACAGGCTCACTATCCTTCGCCAGGGAAAAATCGACACCTAAATAGCACGAAAGGTCTAAATATTGACGAAGAAATGGGGTGAAAGGTCTTATAATCGACAACTAATGAGGCAAACATCTTAACATCTGAAAACTAATGAAGCTAAACATGAGGGAGAGAAAATTGAGCAGAAACCCGGCCCATCTCCCCTTAACCCAGATAGATCACTCTAGATAAATTAAGCGAAGGATAGGCAGGGGATGCAGTGCATTTAGTAAACAGAGCTCTATTATTAAAAGCAAGCTACCCCATTCAATAAAAAAAGAAAATGTATTACCAACGTGCCATCCCTGTACTAATTTATGGATCAGAAACTTAGAGTATAACAAAGTGTCTAAAGCGTAAACTTAGGAGTGCCCAAAAAGGAATGGAGATAATAACGTAAGGCATAACTTGGAGAGACTAGAATAGAGCTTCTTCTAGAAAAGAACAAACAAAAGTAGAACATTATCTTTGCTACATAAAAAAAAAAATATCTATATATATATATATATATATATATATATATATATATATATATATATATATTATATATACTGTATATATATAATAATAATAATAATAATAATAAAAGTTGCAAGCAACGTTGTCCGGGGTTCGAGGGGTTTTGCAAGCAGGGTATTGTGTTGGATACAAAAGTTGTGTCACAGATATCAAAAGATCATTTAACTTATCGGGCATGGAGAAACTACAAAAGGAACAGATTGTGCAAACAAATAAGAACGAGAGAGGGAGAGATTGCCTGTATAAGGGATCTGCCTCTATTCATTTAGTAACAGAGTTGTAGATATGTGGAATAGGCTACCGAGTGCTATAATGGGATCAAGAACAATAGAGCTTCAACTTGAAATTAGATAGAACGAGATGGGTTGGGTGTGAAAGGGATCTGCCATGTGTAGGTCAATCGGCTCTCTGCAGACTATCGTATTCTTATTTTGTTTATGTTCTCATTTGTGAGGGTGAGAGAGTATGGCAAGAGAGAATAGGATGTCATAAACGTAAGGAAGATAGCGATAAATATGAGAGAGAGAGAGAGAGTGCGGGATGGGTTGGGTGTGAAAGGGATCTGACATGTGTGGGCCAATCGGCTCTCTGCAGACTCCGGTTTGCTTATGTTCTCATTTGTGAGAGAGAGAGAGAGAGAGACTAGGATGTCATAAATATAAGGAAGACAGATAAATGAGAGTTGTTATGAGATGGTTTGGGTGTGAAAAGGATCTGTCTTGTGTGGGCCAATTGGCTCTCTACAGACTCCCATTTTCCTATGTTCCTATTTCTTACAATTGTGTTTTGGTTGCAGGTATATAATAACATGGGTGTATAGTAAGTAGTGTAAATAACAGGTAACATTTATGAGATGGGTTGGGTGTGAAAGGGATCTGCCTTATGTGGGCCACTTGGCTCTCTGCAGACTCCCCTTTTCATCTTGGTTGCATGTGTGAGGGATCTGCCTCATTTGTACCGGTGTGCAAAACAAACAAGAACGAGAGAGAAAGAGATTGGCTGTGTAAAGGATCTGCCTCTATTCGCTTGGTAAAAGAGTTATAGATACTGTATGGCACCGGCACTAAAACTAATAGAGTTTTCCCATGCTAGAATAAGAAGGGCTATAGAAAAAATTAACAGAAGTAAGTCACCGGGACCGGATGGGATACACCCAAGAATCATAAAGGAAGGAGGTGAGATGTTAGTAGAGCCATTGAAAATTTTATTTGAGGTATCGTTTAATACAGGACAAATCCCGATGGAGTGGAGAGAGGCGAACATAACAGCTATATTTAAGAAGGGAAAGAGAAATGACCCAGGGAATTATAGACCAGTCAGTTTGACAAGTGGTGTGTAAACTAATGGAAATGGTAATTAGAGAAGGAATAATGGAGCATATGAAGTCAAACCAACTTTTCAGTGGGAGACAGTTCGGATTCTTGCCGGGGAGGTCGACGGTACTACAGCTAATTAAGGTGGTAGATGATTGGATGCAAATTCTAGAAGATGGTCATGTAATAGACGTGGTATATTGCGATTTTATGAAGGCTTTCGATAAGGTCCCACATAAAAGGTTAATAGAGAAAGTTAGAAGCTATAATATAGGGGAGAAATGTGTGAAATGGATAGAAGCCTTCCTGAAAGATCAGAGACAGAGGGTACTGGTGAATGGAATAGGCTCGGGGTGGAGGGAAATTACAAGTGGGGTACCTCAGGGATCTGTGTTGGGACCACTGCTGTTCGTTATATTTATCAACGACTTACCTGAAGTTATAACTAATGAAAGTGAGGTATACCTGTATGCGGATGACACTAAGCTGTATAGAAGAATGAGGAGTAAGGAAGATGTGGGTTTGCTTCAAGGAGATGTGGAGGGCATGAAGGGGTGGTCTGAGCATTGGTTAATGCCTTTTCATCCAAAAAAATGCAAGTACATGCGGATTGGGACAAGCAAGATAGACAAGGTAGGATACAGTATGTATGAAGCGATGGAGGAAGTGAATGCAGAAAAGGATATAGGAGTAGTGATAGACAATAAATTAAATTTCTCAGAACATTTAGCGGAAAAGATAAACAAAGCCAATAGAATTATAGGGCTGATAAGGAGGACATTTGTGTCACTTGATGACGAAGAAATCTTCAGGAATCTCTATACAGCGCTGGTTAGGCCGCACCTGGAACATGCGAACCAGGTGTGGGCTCCATATATGGTAAAGGATATAGAAGCAGTGGAGAAAGTGCAGAGGAGAGCTAGCAAGCTGGTACCAACGTTGAAGAACGCGGGCTATGAGCAGAGGTTGAGGACACTGGGGCTTCCGACACTGGCATATAGGAGAAAGAGAGGGGATATGATAGAGACTTTTAAGATAGTGTCAGGAAAGTACGATGAGGATGTGTGTGAAGGTATCTTCTTGATGCGGGAGGGAACAAGAACGAGAGGACACTCTAAGAAAATTTACAAAGAAAGAAATTGGCTTGAGAAGGCAAAGAACTCATTTTGTGATAAGAGTGGTAAATGAGTGGAACGCACTGCCCCAGTATGTAGTCGATTCCGAATCAATAAGAGATTTTGAAAGTAATCTTGATAAAGCATGGGGAAGACAAGATTTGAAGTTTGATTATAAAACAAAAATACAGAATAGTAAAAATTATGCGTCTGCTACCGCCGCCGCCAACACCGTGAACGACCGCAGCAGTGCAAGTACTGGTACTGAGCTGGATACACAGGCCTAGTTTGCCTTTTTCCAGAGGATCTACTGTAAGAAACTGTAAGAAAGTATGTGGAATAATCTACCAAGTGCTATAGTGGGGTCAATAACAATAGAGCTTCAACATAAAATTTGATAGGACGAGATGGGTTGGTGTGAAAGGGATCTGCCGTGTGTGGGCCAATCGGCTCTCTGCAGACTCCCATTTTCATCTTGGTAGCATGTGTAAGGGATCTGCCTCATTTGTACCAGTGTGCAAATAAGAGAGAGAGAGAGAGATTGGCTGTGTAAGGGATAGATCTGCCTCTCTCGTAACAGAGTCGTAGATATGTGAAATAGGCTACCTAGTGCTATAGTGGGATCAAGAACAATAAAGAATTTCAAGATAAAATCAGATAGACATATGGACAAAATGGGTTGGATGTGAAAGGGATCTGCCTTTTGTTGGCCACTTGTCTGCAGATTCCCATGTTCATCTTAGTTGCATGTGTATGGGATCTGCTTCATTTGTACCGATGTGCAAGCATACGAGCGACAGAGAGAAACTGGGTGTGTAAGGGATCTGCCTCTATTCGTTTAGAAACAGTTGTAGATGTGTGGAATAGGCTACCAAGTCCTATAGTGGGATCAAGAACAATAGAGTTCAACATAAAATTAGATAGGACAAGATGGGTTGGGTGTGAAAGACTGCCACGGGTGTGTCTGGCCACCATTTACAATACCTCTACAGATGGGACCAAGAGAATCACCTCTACAGTACCTCACTTGAGGAGTGGAAATAATAGAAAAGGAATTAGGAGGAACAAAAGCATGGCCTGCAATATAGAAAAAGTCAAGAAGAGTGAATCAAAGAAAAACATTTATCATGCAGCCATGCAAGCCTTTTATATAAAGAGTATAATCTTAAAATATAGAGAACAACCTGGTACATGTATTATTAGGGTAAGTGTTTTTATAGAATAATGATTGCCTTCACAATAAGGAAAAAAATGAAATTCCCATACTACTATTCTGAGATAGGTCAAATTGAGTTCAAATTATCATCCAAATATAGCCTGACTGAAATTGAGGGAAGGTATGCAAACACGGGTAATACCTTCCACTGGTTCAGCTTTTAGTGGGTAGAGAACAGTGTTGGCTATACTTTTCTATAGGACAAACCTGTCCCTATATACAGACCTATTTCATATGGACTTAATTATTTTAGAGTAAATTTAAGTAATTTGCTAAATGAACTAGACAAATACCGGTACTCAATTAGTTGCATTGTGAACACATCCAAACTAACTCTTCTATTGCAAATTTAATGGAAAAGCGTGGATACTCTCAACATGTAACACAACCAACAACTGAAAATGGCACCCTAATTGATCATGTTTATGCTAAGAGATGAGGAAATATGAAGGTGAAAGTTATTCCCACATATTACAGTTATCATAGTGAATTTCCATTGAAATTTGAATGCCCCTTTTTGTATGTTTTTCCCCTTCTATTCTTATTCTGTCTAATTCGGTTGTCTTCCGGATGGCCTATATCATATGCCACCCTGGCCTGGCTAGTTTATTGGCTCCTGACTTTATTTGTGTCTATGGTCGCTGGTGCGGTCAAGCTGACTCGATTCCCCTCAGTGGTGTATTATGTGTGTATCTCTGTGTGATTTATTTCTTCCTTAGACCTGATTTCTCATTCTTCGCCCTTGATCACTTCTTAATTGGTGCTGCAGTGTAGCAGTTCTTGACTCACCCTTCGGCCCTACCCTATAAGAGGAATTCTGGTGCGGCTGAATTGGTGAAATGGTGAGAAATGTCTGCGTATCTTCACCTTCCTAGATTTGTTCACCTCTTGCCCTTCCCTACCTATCATATCTTGATTGGTTGTCCATCTTGATCTAATCCTTCAGGCCAGCCCTATAAGAGTTTTTTTGGGGAACTCAGTGGTCTGGTTAAACTATTTTAATAAATATCATTTTAACCCTTAACCATCGGCGCTCGACATATGTAGAGTTAAAGAAAACGTGCCCATATGCGGGCCTCGACATATGTCGAGTGCAATTTTGAGCACGTAATGTGCTCTGAGAGAGATCTGAGCGTTGCTAGGAGCAGAGATTGCTTCCTGACCGCTCGCCACCACCGCCGTGGGTCGACTGAAATTTATTACACCCTCCTCCACCCTCTCTCACTCGCTACACAGGGAATTATGTAAGGAAATTACCTTATTTTAGGGTTTTTGCACTCGTGTTGCACGATCGTTGCAAGAGAACCAGTGGTCGTAGAAGGATGGTTCGGGTGTCATTCGAAAGCTCTGTTTATGCCCTTTCAGGGATAGATACTTGTATTACGCTCTGGGTTTTGTTTATGCATGAAAAAGAGCACGGAAACAACCCCATTTAGGGTAAAACCACCCGCTTGGCGGGTAGAAGTTACCGACCCACCCGCTCTTAAGGCGTTAAATATGTAAGATATGCAATAAATTATGTAAAATATATTGTTTTTTCTTTATATATATAATTGTCATTATGAAGTTAAATTGGTTTCACAGGGAAAATATATACTTGAACAATTGTTTCCGCTGACAAAGAAATTATAGATTCTTGGAAAATACCGTACACTATGAAAGATTATTCAACATGGAATTTGAATGGAATGGAGAAGCTTAGCAACGAAAAGCCAATACTCCCCCCTCCCTGTGATTGTGCCAGCTTTTGTAAGCAGTGCAATAACTTAATGAAGGACAGAAAAGCTGCAGGATGCTCTAGCATTCTAGCTGAGATGATTAAGGCCTCAGGTGAGAAAGGAGTAGGTGTGTTCAATGAGCTAATTAACTTCATCATCAGAGAGGAAGTAATCTCTGATGAATGGCACAAAAGTACATTATATACTGTATAAGAGCAAAGGGGACTCATTGGATAGGGAAAATTATAGGGGCCTGAAAATACTTGATCAAGTCATGAAGGTCTGTGAGAAAGTCTTTGAAGGTATGATATTGACGATATGCAGTTTGGTTTCATGCTAGGACACGGCACAATCCAAGTCATGAAGGTATTTGTGTGATAATGAAGATGTATGAGGACTCACAAACGGCAGTGAGGGTGAAAGATGTACCGGTACTGAGTGATGAGTTTTCAGTTCGCGTCGGAGTCCACCAGGGCTCTGTGTTAATGAAGACCTTTCCTCTTTTTTTGTTATGGTTCTGGAGGCACTATCTGGTGATTTCAGAGTTGGGCTCCCCTGGGAACTGCTATAAGGGTCCTGAAAATGCTTGACTAAGTCATGAAGGTCTGTGAGAGAGTCTTAGAAGGTATGATAAGGGAAAGATACTGCATGTACTGTATGTACTTAAAAGATAGGGATCTGATGTTGTGTTTGCAGACCGGGAGAAGGCCTTTGGATAAGGTGGCCAGAGAAGTTGTGCAGTAGGCTAGGAGAAAACTTGGTGTTGAGGAGTGGCTGGTGCATGTGATAATGAAGATGTACGAGGACTCACGAACGGTAGTGAGGGTGAAAGGTGTACAGCTGAGTGAGGGACATATACAGTACGGTACTAGATATTTGGTAAGGGTTAGCTTTATATCCCATGTACTGGTTACTAGGGACATATACTAGGTGTTAGGTGGAGGTTAGTTTTGTATCCAAAGTACTGGGTACTAGGGACATATACTAGGTGTTACGTGAGGGTACTGAGTGATGAGTTTTCTGTTCGCGTCGGAGTCCAACAGGGAAGTGTGTTAATTAAGCCCTCTCCTCTTTTTTATGGTGCTGGAGGCACTATCTAGTGATTTCAGAGTTAGGCTCCCCTTGCAACTGCTATAAGAGGCCTGAAAATGCTTGGCCAAGTCATGAAGGTCTGTGAGTGTGAGAGAGTCTTTGAAGGTATGATAACTTCATAGTCAGGCAGCTGCAGGAAAGATATCTAAGAGGTGTTTTTCCGGTACCGTCTCAAGACCACCGTCGCAAGATCTACCCGAAAAACTGTTTTTCTGGTCCCGTCGCAAGCCCACCTTTAGCAAGCGAGACACCAATATTCTCTTGCGACGGCAAGAGAGCTCCGGAGCTGGGTTGACGGCAAGCTGAAACATCTCACTCAACTTACTGTTTCTCCATTCTAATTTATTTCGGTATATTTGTTTATCCAAACATTATGTTATAATTTACTTGCCTATTATTAGGAAGTAGAGTAATAAGAGCCCACAGTAACGTATATCCAATTGTTGATAATAAATTAATGTGGGCCAGTACGCTTGGTTAAATTTTGTCCACGAAACAACAACAAACCCCAGCTTTGACTAGGCCTAGGCTATGCTATTTACCGATTGTTTTTTCATATCAGAATTGCATTTATATAATCCTTATGATAATTAAATTGGCGGTGAATGTTATTCCGATGAAATGGAAGTTGTATAGCCTAGCCTATATATTTGAAAGATGTGTGCTGGCTTGGAACAAGCCTGTGTTGTTTTTCCTGTCCTGTGATGATCTTGCGACGGCTCGGTTGAGACGGTGGTCTTGCGATGGGCCCGGAAAATCACGTCTCTACTGAAAGTAAGAAGTTGTGCAGTAGGCTAGGAGAAAATTTGGCGTAGAGGAGTGGCTGGTGCGTGTGATAATGAAGATGTATGAAGACTCACGAACGGTAGTGAGGGTGAAAGGTGTACTGAGTGAGGGACATATGCTAGGTGAAGGTTAGTTTTGTATCCCACGTACTGGGTACTAGGGACATATACTAGGTGTTATGTAAGGGTTAGTATTGTATCCCAAATACTAGGTACTAGGGACATATACTAGGTGTTACGTGAGGGTTAGCTTGGTATCCCACGTACTGGGTACTAGGGACATATACTAGGTGTTACGTGAGGGTTAGTTTTGTATCCAACGTACTGGGTCTAGGGGGCGGCAGCCTCCACCCATAATACTAGGATAGGTTAGGTAAGGTTGTTAGGTTAGGCTAATGGGGATGGATGTAGTTTCCGAGTGTACGGTCGTCATGTTTACATTTGTCGATTGCCGTTGTTAACCTGCCCTTCCCTACCTATCATGTGTTGATTAGTTGTCCATCTTGATCTAATTCTTCAGGCCAGCCCTATTAGAGTATTTTGGGGGAACTCAGTGGTGTGGTTAAACTATTTTTAATAAATATTTGTTTAAATATGTAAGATATGCAATCAATTATGTAAAATATATTGTTTTTACTTTATACCTATACATATAATTGTCATTATTAAGGAAATTCCATTGACTATTTACATCGCTAGGCCTAGCTTCCTTATTTCTATTAATTTCCTCCAGTTCACAATGAAACCTATTGCTAATTTCCTTGTTCTTCAGCAGCCGTGGCGGTGACGGCGTTGGACGCTTGGGATAATGTTCCCGTCTATTTTGAATGCCATTCGATACAATAATATGTTGAAAGCCCCCCTCACCCCCCCATGACATGTTATCATCATATATATTGCCAGTAGGGGGCAAACAACCAAAAAAATTGCCACAAAGCCCTTCCCTCAACATATTATTGTATCCAATGGCAGTCAAAATAGACGGGAACATGATCGCAAGCGTCCACCGCCGCCGCCGCCGTCATGTTTACATGGTCGATCGCCGCAGTTTGGTTAGGCCTATTTGCCCCCTGCTGGCAAATTATATGATGATGACAATATGTCATGGGGGTGTTTGCCCCCCTCAACATATTATTGTATCCAACGGCATTCAAAATGGACGGGAACATGATGGCAAGCTTTCGTCGCCGCTCTGCGTAGTGTAAACATTACATTCTCTACATTCTGCCCGGCTAGGCCTATATTATAGGCTACAATAAATGAGTAGGCTAAGCTATTTTATCTATAGGCTAGGCCTAGTCTAATATTACAATTTAAGGTAGCATTCAAGGAGACTACAGCAGGACTTACCTTTGACCGGGTATAGGCTATCCTAGTGTTTACTAGGCCTATACCCCTTTGAAAGGACATTAGCCTAGCCTAACCTAACCTATCATAGTAGGCTATTATGGGTGGGGGCTGCCGCCCCCACACCCCGATTTTTGGTGTATTTGTCTATTTTGCCCCCTGCTGGCAATATGACGATGACATGACATGGGAGGTGGCAAAGCCACCCCTCAACATATTATTGTATCCATTGGCATTCAAAATAGATGGGAACATGATTGCAGACGTCCGCCGCCTCCGTCATGTTTACATTTGTCGATCGCCGTTGTTAAGTTCGCGTCTATTTTGACGGAGATTTATTTTGGTTATTTGCCCCCTGCTGGAAATATATATTATGATGACAACATGTCATGGGGGGTGAAGGGGGGCAAAGCCCAACCTCAACATATTATTGTATCCAAAGGCAGTCTAAATAGACAGGAAAAGGATGACAAGCGTCCGACGCCACTACGCGTACGCGTAGTGTAAACAAGGCTGGCGATACACCCGGTAACTACATCCTACCCGGCTAATGTCCTTTCAAAGGGGTAGCCTATTAATTAGTAAACACTAGGATAGCCTATACAACGCAACTCTTGCCGATAGGCCTAGCCTAAAGGCTAACCTATTCATAAAGGTGTCTATTTTTACGGCAATTTTTTCGGTTATTTGCCCCCTGCTGGCAATATATATGATGGTGAAAATATGTCATGGGGGGGGGGGGGGGGCAAAGCCCCCCTCAACATATTATTGTATCCAATGGCATTCAAAATAGACAAGAACTTTATTGCAAACGTCCGACACCTCCCCCGCCACCGCCATGTTTACATGTGTCGATCGCCGTGGTTAAGTTCGCGTCTATTTTGACGGCGTTTTTTTTCGGTTATTTGCCCCCTGCTGGCAATATATAAGATGATGACAATATGTCATGAGGGGGGGGGGCCTCAACAATGACCTCTAACCTCTGTATCTCAAATAGGGCTAGAGCAAATTGGCTTCAAATTTCCACATCTAGGCTATTCCTTGACTGACTCTTCCCAAATGGTAGACATATTAGCTTGATCACTCTAGGCCTAGTTGTTTTTTTAGTTACAGAGGTTATAGCCTAGGTCATGATTTCTTGCCTACTTACAGCGAATAGACTAGGCCTATTGTAGATTGGTAAAATATTTGCTTAATAGGCCTAGGCTATGTTGGCTGTGCAATTGTCTCAATTTGACTATTTTTACCTAATTAGGCCTAAAGCAGCCTCAGTCTATTCCCAAATCCCAAACAGTATCCCATGTTAAGCCCTAGGCTAGGCCTAGGCCTAATCCCACTCTCAATCAAAATTCGAACTGATAAATTCGTACCTACCGGTAGCAGCGCTGCCTAGGCTAGGCCTATATTTTTCGTGAATAGATATAGAAAATGGTTTAAAGGAAAGACCATCCTATATTATGTTCAAATAATATGTAATAGCACTGTGTATGGTTGTATTAAATTTAAATAGTGATAGATGTGTATATTAATGGGATAAATACTCCGAAATTCGCATACGTTCAGAAAATTATATTGCAACACTGTTGCCAGATACTAATCAATCCCATTATCATTATATCATAATGGATTTTACTCATTTGCATAATTTCAAATACCTAGGACATTAATATAATATTTTCCTATCTTTTTTGTAGTGATATTTGTCTGATTTAGTGGTATATTGGTGTCTGTCTACGGTTATAATGCATTGTGATAGTTACCTCTGAATCTCTGACTTGGTAACAGTTCGGTATGTGTAACCCTGCTTTCTTTGAGTACTACACGGCAAGAGAAGCTTTCGGTTCTGTCATTACTGTTCAAGGTAAACAGCAACTGCTAAATTCGACATCATGTTCAAATAATATGTAATAGCATTGTCTATGGTTGTCTTAGACAACAATTGTGATAGGTTTCTATTTTATGTGGATAAATAGTATTAAGCTGAATAAACTGAATACCGAAAGTTCACTAGAGTGGTTGTGGATACATTTGCTCGATATGAGGGAGGAAGGAAGGAAGGGCTAGGCAATGTTGCCAGTTGTATCGCTACATATTACCGCTAGATGTAGAGCTATTTACTTCAATTTAGAAGCCATTTTTTCATATCTAGAGAGATTTACTAGGGAAAATTTAAAAATTTCAGACATTCTAGTCATATTACATTGTAAAATTTGCAAAACAAACAAACCAAAACTCTTTAGAAATTGCAGCATTATTCTAACATTGTTTGACTATGTAGCAACATGCTAGCGACTTTTGAGAAAGGATCTAGCGGTATTTTGTGGAGACATACTGGGAGGGTGAGAGGGAGGTGGTAGTTGCAGTGTTGCCAGTTGTAAAGCTACATATTACCACTAAATGTAGAGGTATTTACTTCAATCTAGCAGCCATTTCTTTTATATCTAGAGACATCTACTAGGGATAATTTGAAAATTTCAGACATTCTAGTCATACTACATTGTAAAATTTGCAAAACAAACAAACCAAAACTCTTTAGAAATTGCAGCATTATCCTAACATTGTTTGGCTATGTAGCAACATGCTAGTGACTTTTGAGAAAGGATCTAGCGGTATTTCGTGGTAACACTTTAGGAGGGTTAAAATACGAGTCACACGGGCAATTGCCAAAACTTTAAAGGTCCATATCATTGTTATTAAACTAAGCATTTGGCAAAGGGAGGAATTGTTAAAAACCTTAGCTAATACTCTGTCATTCACCAAAAATAAATTTGAATTATCATTATTATTTGGTAGGGTAGGTATGTATAGGTAGGTTGGCTAAATAATTGCTGGAATTCGTAGGGACTAACTGTTTTGAGAGAGTTAAATAAAACAAAAATTATAGATCTGAATAATAAAGAGATTATGTTATTAAGCAAAACTGGGGGATGCGTGGAAGCCTATAGACTGTAGACGGTAAACTTTGTGTGGGTAGCGAATTCGGTTTTAAAGTAATTTAAGAATAGACAGTTTTCAATGCTGCGGCCAAACTATTCCACCCATTTATATTTTTTTGGTATCAAAACGTTCGGAATCGCGAGCCTCACCCAACTACGCAAGCATGGCTTTGATCATCGGCGTAGTTTTTAAGATGTGGAATTTTAAGTGGAATTCGAGGTTTTTTCAAGATTGCCGGAAAAAAACCCACGTGCAAAAGCAAAACCTTCTCTATAAAATTTGCGGAGCATTAGTAGGGGAGTGCGTATGCCAAAGCCCAGTCGTTTCCTGTGAGTGGGAGAGACGGTATTTAGGCGTCAAGTTTTGGGGGAAATCGGCTGACACGGACCTGTTTGGCCGCCATGCCGGATGTTTAGCATATCAAAAGTTGCCCAATACAAAAACGCACCTCTTGTGAAAGTTTGATCCCGATCCAAAAAGCGGTTCTGGAGTTATTGCGTCGAAACCGGCGCGTAAGAAGAATTTGGATGAAATTCCAGGTTTAATGAGTACAATAGGGGTTCCCCGTAGGGAACGAACCCCTAATAATGAGGAAATTGTCATGGGCAGGTCATATATTTAGAAGAGATGATAACAGATACACAACAAGAGCAAAACAAATAGAAACCTAGAGTTGGATCTATTCTATAGGAAGGGGTAGACAGAGAACCAGATAGAGGGATGAGATCGGAAAGTTTGCTGGGGTGGGATAGAACAGGTTAACATTTGACCGATTAGAGTGGAACGTTTGGGAGAGACAATTTTCCTGCAGTGAACTAACTCAAGATGATGATGATATTTCTCTCTCTCTCTCTCTCTCTCTCTCTCTCTCTCTCTCTCTAGGGCAGTCTAGGCTATGCGTCTATATGTATATGCTGTATGTAAGTGTACAATATACAGTATGCGTGTACATATGTATATATAAGTATATGTTATATGTTATATACAGTATGTGAGTGTGTGTGTGTGTGTATATGTGTATGTGCGGGTATATATACAGTATATGCGGGTATATATGCATGTGTCTCAACAATTAATGTCCTCCCATTCACATATTTATATTTGTATTTACTGTTATTAGGATATTACTATTTTATAATATTATTATTGAGACATATATAACTATTATTATCGTATTAACCCTTATTTAGCGGGCTAGGCGGTCTATTTGACCGTAGCGCCCAGCGGATTTTTTTTACCCTAAATAGGGTTGTTTACATGATCATTTTCATGCCTAAATAAGACCCAGAGCGTAAAACAAGTATCTATCCCTGAAAGGGCGTAAACAGAGCTTTCCAATGACATCCGAACCATCCTTGTACGACCACTGGTTCTCTTGCAACGATCGTGCAACACAAGTACAAAAACCCTGTAATTAGTGTAATTTCCCTACATAATTCCCTGTGTAGCGAGTGAGAAAGGAGGGGGGGAAAGTAGAATACAGTTCAGTATGTCCACGGTGGTCGTGTGGAACGGTCATAGTGTTGCTACGCTCCTCACACCGCTCAGCTCTCTCTCAGCAACATTACGTGGTGAAAATGGCGAACGACATAAGTTGTGAACCGCCACATAGTCCAAATTTATTTCGCACGACATAAGTTGCGCGCCGACAGTTAAGGGTTAATATTATTATTGAGACATATATAACTATTATTATCATATTAATATCATCAATATTATTACTATCATTATAAATATTAATACTATTACTATTGCTAGATACATATCCCCTCTCATCCCTCCCCCCCAACCCCTCCCCTGACCTGACCTCTTGACCTAATAATAACCCTCACCTGCAGCACCCCTGCCCTCCACACCTGGATCACCCCTCACCCCCATCCACCAGTATAGCTTTCCTCTTCTCTATAAATGTAATGTATTCAATTATTTATACTAGCATAATAAGGCCGGGCAGTCCGATATTGACTGCAAACATGTAACAGGGTTCGCCTCTTAGGCAAACATTCTCCAATACATATTGTATATATTGTAAATAATGTAACAAGAATAACCACTATTAGTGGAAATAAACTTATTATTATTATTATTATTATTACTCTCTCTCTCTCTTTCTCGCTCTCTCTCTCTCTCTCATATTTTGGCAGGGTAATCCTCTTGTTGGATGCAGAGCTTAGCGTGCTTAAATATTCCGTGTGTGTTGGTTGAAGGGATGAGGGCAGCTGGTTGTGTTATTATGTATGTATGTATGTATGTATGTATGTATGTGTGTGTGTGTGTGTGTGTGTTGGTTGAAGGGATTAGGGTGGCTGGATTATTTTTTATATATGTGTGTAGTAGAGAGGAGTGAGAGTGGGTGTGTGTTAAGAGGCTTGTGTCTTTTTTTTTTTTTTTTTTTTTTTTTGCCTATTACATCATAAATTCATATAATTATAAGTTTCCTCGCCAGACCTTCATCAAGCTTAGAAAAACATCCCATAGGGCCTAGACCCACCTTCAAGATAAATTTGTACATTTTTCGAAAGACAAATTTCACGGCCGAAGGCCGATTTATCTTAAATTACAGGCTCGCTATCGCTCGCCAGGATTTTGTTTACACTTAAATGGCACGAAAGATCTTAACATTGACAACGAAATGGAGCGAAGGGTGTTAAAACCGCCACACTAATGGGCCTAACGTCTTAATATCTCAAAACTAATGGGGCTAAACACAAGGGAAAAAGGGGTCCAGAAAAACATCTCATCCCCCCTTCATGCGTTTGTTGAAGGGATAAAGGTGACTGGATTTGTTATTATTTATTATGTTCTCCACTAACCAACTTTACTCCTAAACTCCATTAATGAAATCAACAAACACATGAAAGAGTGTGTGTGTGTGTGTGTGTGTGTGTGTGGGCGTGTGTGAGAGTGTGTGAGTGAGTGTATTTTGGTTGAAGGGATAAGGGTATGTGGGTGTGTTATTGTGTGTGTTTGTGAGAGAGAGAGAGAGAGAGAGAGAGAGAGAGAGAGAGAGAGAGAGAGAGAGAGAGAGAGAGAGAGAGAAACGGTGTGTGTGTGTGTGTGTACTGATTGAAGGTATATGGATGGTCTGTATTATTTTTCATGTATGCCTGTGACTTTTTCACAGAGAGAACACAACAAATAAACTATTTAAGTGTTCTTCCATTTCTAAAGATAGATAGACTAATAAATTATGATTAAATTGATCCTGTATCGCTCTATTTATGAAATGATGAATCTACATATATATTAGTCTGCTGATAAATTAGTTCTGTCTAACTGTTTATGTATTTTCTAACCACAGTATCCTTTTGCCAAATTCATCTTTCTTTGCCACACCTTTTATGTTTCCTCTTTCTATTCCCACTTCTCCATTCTCTATCCTACTTACTGTTCTTCTATTCTCCATTCTTGTCTCCATCCCTTTCCTCTCTGAATTCCCTTCCTTTTTAATAATCGAGAAAAAACCATTATCCTATTAAATCAACTAACTGCTGTTTCTGTGTCGTCGTATGTATATCATTTATCATATAATTTAAATGAGTAGTCATAAGGAAACTATATATCTGCACTTGAACCATCTACTAAGCTAATCTATCTCTAGATCAGCTTCTAATCTCACGACAAAGCAGCCAAGAAAATCAGAGATAAAATCACCAGATTAAGGGGACATGGCCCGTTTTTTTTTTTTTTTTGCCTATTAATTCATGTATTCCTTTATTTCTTAGTTCCTCGCTACACCTCCATCAAGCTTAGAACAAAACAAAATAGACCCCTTTTCAAGATAAATGTTTACATTTTTCGGTAGAAAAATGTCCTGGCCGAAGGCCGGTTCCTCTTAATATTACAGGCTCGCTATCGCTCGCCAGGAAAAAATCGACACCTAAATGGCACGAAAGGTCTTAAAATTGACAACTAAATTGGACGAAAGGTGTTAAAATCGCCAAACTAATGGACCGAACGTCTTAAAATCTCAAAACTAATGGGGCTAAACACGAGGGAGAAAGTGGTCCAGAAAAACGGCCCATCTCCCCTTAAGCATTCCTGTATTCCTTAACCCCTTCTATACCGGCGACGTCCTTTTCTTTTTCTTTTAGCTGTATTTAGATGATTTTGTGCAGTTTAAGTAGGATCTGTGATAGTAAAAAGGTTTAACATAATTAGTTCGAAGCTTGTTAAATGCTGAAGGCACTATTAAAATGTAATACACTCGTCTAATAGTAGCCATAATAAAGTTGAAAGGACGGCGTCGGTACAGAAGGTTATTTTTTCTGGCCTCCCTTCTCGTTCACGTTTAGCCCCATTAATTTTAAAATTATAAGAAGCTCGCCCCACTATTTTGGCGATTTTAAGACCTTTTAGCCCTTGCCTTTGTCAAGATTAAGACCTTTCGTGCCATTTGCGTATTGATATATTCCTGGCGAGCGAAAGCGAGCTAGTAATTTAGGTTGAACCGGCTTCGGCAGGGACATTTTTCTACCGATAAATTTACAAATGTCTCTAGAAGGGGGATCTTGGGGATGTTTTTTTAAGCTTGATGGAGGTCTAGGGAGGAAACTTAAAAAAAAAAAAAAAAAAAAAAAAAATAATAATAAACCGACCAATACATAAAGCCTTATAGGCGGATAGATATAAAACTGCTTTTCAAGGCAAATTTCAACATAATTTTTCTGGCATCATAACTGATCCTTGTAAATTGTTGTTGGCATAAAATCTGGCAGTATATTATTATAGATACAATATAGTTTCTACAGAACTTGGATTTCAGGTGCCAGATCAAGGTTAAACAAAAAAAATAGAATAACGCTTACGTACTACCGCCAATTCTAAAACATCCTGAACAAACAAATCCAGCAAAAAATAAAAAAAAAAAAATAAAAAATAAAAAAATAAAAAATATAGATAGATAGAACATTAAAAAAGCGCCTACGTAATACCGGTTCATCTAAAACATGTTATGCAAACATACACACACACACACACGCGCGCGCGCGCGCGCGCGTGAGAAAAGAGCTTATACGTAATACAAACAAATCCAACAAAAAGAAAATATAAATATATTTACAAATAAATAATGAATACAAAATAAAATTAAATGAGATAAGCGCATACGTAATACCGCCTCCTCTAAAACATCTTATATACATAAATCCAGCAAAATCAAGACCGGCTCGCCATTTATTCTGACTCGAGACTTCTTCGATTCCACTCTCCCAGCTTTCACTCCCTTCCTCATTAAGAACAGACCGAAACGTTACGAAAAGACCGAAAAGTTTCATTATTATTGTAAGATGAGATGGAAGGGACGAATTGACGCCAGATACGTAATTATTTGAAAAGTGAAACGGAGGAGGGATCAGGTGTATGTGTGTGTGTGTGAGAGAGAGAGAGAGTTACAAGGAATAGTTAGTATCTCAGAGACCTTGCGGTCAATTTCGAGGAGATACTCGAAATGGAAAGAGAGAGAGAATGTTAGTGCACTACACTTTTAAAGAGTGTGCAAAATACTATCTACTCTCTTCTTGAACTGCTCTACTGAAGAACTGTTTACAACTTCGGAGGGAAGTTTGTTCCAGGTAGAACAGATCTTATATCTGAAACGTTTTCCACATACTAGTGATGAACCTTTTCAATTCTAATTTCCAGCCATGGTTGCGTGTTGTATTCATATTGAGGCTAAACATTTTGCTATAATACAAATTGTCAAACCCATTAAGTATTTTAAATACTTCAATGAGCTGACCTCGAAGTCTGCGTCTATCCAACGGAAAGATATCAAGAGCTCTCAACCGGTCTTCATAGCTCATTCTTCTAAGCGATGGAATAAGCTATGTAGCTTTAGCTTGTACTCTTTCTAGTCGCTCTATATCTTTCCTGAGTGCTGGAGACCAGAATTGAACAGCATACTCCAGGAGAGGCCGTATCAGAGCGTTGTAAAGTGTGAGGACTATTTCCTTATTTGTATACTTAATTTGCAGGTGCAAATAAGCAAAATAAGAATGTAGTGCCAGTCAAGTAGGCAACAATTGAAGCAGCAACCACAGAAGAGGCTGCAATTCCTGCTACAGCTAGTGCTAGTGACCCTCGCTATGCTTGGAGAGAGGCCACACACACAAAAAAAAAAATAAAAAAAAAATAAACAGACAGGAATATGAGGTTAACACCTCAAATAGATTCAGTCTTATGCCAAAAGTCAGTTACTAGTAGCTGACATGGTTTTAATTTGTTCTATCAGTTCAAATACTTTGTAAAGGCTTCTAACTTCAAGGAAAAAAAGGGGGTTGGTGGTGAATTATTCCCGCGTCATCCGCATCCGCCTATTCGTCAATGGTGTTCGTTCTGTTCTAGATTCTGACTCTGTTATGTCTACCAGACTAAACCAAAGGTCTCCCCGAGGTCAGACAGTCCCAACGTGCCACAGCTCCCAACTGAGCAGCACTCGTGTCCTAAAGACACTTATTTTCTGAAAGGAGTGACAGCGATGGCCTGAATCCTTACTAAGTACTACTAACCACCTTGAAACGGCCAGACTCTAGAATCAAGTGATTCCGGTAGACAAACCCGGTATTTTATTTGGCGTGGCAACCAACATGGCAGTAAAGCTCTCTCACCTAAGAGCAGTCCAGTCAGATGCACCATAGAACGGTCACAAGGACTGGTCAAGCATTTCACATTAGGAGTGGGCTTATCGGGGCATTTCTGCCACACTCCATTTATCGGCCCACACCTCCTGGAATTCCTCCAATTCCAGTCTCTCATAACCTGTAAGCGTTAAATGGTGTTATTTATAGAGGTGTCCAAAGCCTCTCTTCCCACGCATGAAGTAGCAGTAGGGTCCTCACTATTACCGTAAGTTAATTATGTGTGTGTGTGTAAAGAATAGAGAAGAAAACTTATAATTAGACCTATAGGAAAAGTCGGAGTAGATGTAGCTCGGATTCGCAGGGACGCTACTCCCTAAAAGACGGGCAAACCCCGTCTCTCCTACGGGAGAGAGAGAGATAAAGAGAGAACTAACCGGGGGTGTGGCACAAACAAACATGTCAATGTTAGCATAACTGGAGTGTACTGCATATCGTAAAATTAATTATATGAGTATAAGGAATGGTTCAAAACAATCTCTCTCTCTCTCTTTCTCTTTCTCTCTCTCTCTCTCTCTCTCTCTCTCTCTCTCTCTCTCTCTCTCTCTCTCTCTCTCTCTCTCTCTCTCTTTTCTCTCTCTCTCTCTCTCTCTCTCTCTCTCTCTCTCTCTCTCTCTCTCTCTCTCTCTCTCTCTCTCTCTCTCTCTCTCTCTCTCTCTCTCTCAATTGAGAACAACGGGATAGCAGACATAAAAAAAAAACATTGTTAATTAAAAGTAGCCTGAAGAAGCATTAAACAAAAGTGAGGCATATTTAATAGGTCAAATAATTGTTTTGTTTATGTGTATGAAGGAGACAACAGGCAGGTTGCCTGTAACGAGTGTCTACCCCAAAGCCAACAGAGTGACAGAGCCAAATTCAAGGAGCGTTGGAGTCAAAATGCCTGAACACACAAAGTTTAAAGCAGTTTAAGTTATAGGATGAAGGAAAGAGTGATTGAGGGAGGGAGTTCCAGAGTTCACTTGTTGAGTAGAAGAAAGACTGAGAAAACTTATCAATTCTTGGGTTGGAGAGGTGGACAGAATAGGAGTGGGACTGTGTTGAAAGGTGGGTGCCTTGCACTCGCCACAAAGGAGGGGGTATGCACTGAGAGACTTCTGAAGAACACTGATTGTTATAATAGCGATAGAAGAGTGAAAGAGATGCAACATTGTGGCGTGTAGAAAGAGATTGTAAGAAACTAATAAGGGGAGGCGAGTTGACAAGGCTAAATGCTTTTGATTCTACTTGTTGAAGAAGTGCGGTATGGGTGGAGCCTCCCCACACATGCGAACAATATTCAATACCGGGGCACATTGTGCCTCGATACAGAGTAATAATCTGTGCGGGGGTGAAGAACCCATAGAGACGGTTGAGCACACCTAACTTTTGGGAAGCTGTTTTAGCAAGAGTGGTAATATGATCTTTCCAAGAAAGGTCGGATGAAAAATATACACCTATAATATTGAGAGAAGATGAAGGGTTGATTTGTGTATTGTTGAAGAATAATTGATAGTCTTGTGGAAGATTGTGATGGGGATAGAGGGAGAAATTGGGTCTTGGAGGCATTGACAGTAACAACATTTTCTCTGCCCCAATCAGAAAAAATTATAGATAAGAAGATAATCGTTCTATGGCCTCGTCACGTTTGTTATGGGGTGATTGCATGCTGGATTGATGTGAAAAACTAGTTGAATAGTGTAAGGTAGTGTCGTCAGCATATGAGTGGTTAGGACTAGAAGTACAGTTAAGATCATTAATGAATATTTGAAAGAGAATTGGAGACAGGACAGAACCCTGAGGAATGCCGGAGTTCATAGATTGAGGAAGTGAGTGATGGCTGTGCACAACTGCAGCTATGGAGCTGTCTGAAAGGAAATTTGAGACAAAGGCACAGATAGAGGGATAGAACCGAAGGAGGGTAGTTTGGAAATTAGAGATGTGTGCCAGACTCATGTCTAGCACAATAGAAAAGATTTCACCGAAGTCCCGCAAGGAGGATGACCAAGAGTTAGTAAGATAAGCCAGAAGGTCACCAGTAGAGCGACCCTTAAGGAAACCGTACTGATGATCTGAAAGTAGATTATTGGATGATAAATGCCTAAGAAATTTTGTGTTAAAAAAGTTTCAAAACTATATAGATGCAAGAAATGAGAGCACTTGGACGACAGTTGAAGGGTTGGGAATGGTCACCCTTCTTTGGTACAGGTTGAATAAGAGCAAACTTCCAGCAAGAAGGAAAGGCATTAAAGGAAAGACAAGAGACGAAAGAGTTTGCCTAGGCAGGGAGTCAGCATGGAAGAACAGTTTTTTTAGTACAACAGGAGGAACACCAACCGGTACATATGCCTTCTTAGTATTAAGCCCAGAGAGGGCAGAGAGTACTGTACATCCTTAGAAGAGATTATGATCTTAGGCATAAGTAAGCGAGAGTGGGGTGGAGAGGGAGGAGTAGCGCCGGAATCATCCAAGGTGGAAGTTAAGCTTGAACGAAGAGTTGAGCTTTGTCAGATGAACAGGTGACGGTGGTACCGTCAGAGTGGAAAAGAGGAGGGAAAGATGAGGAAACTAGATTGTTGGAGAGGTATTTGGCTATATGCCAAAAAGTTTGTGAAGAGCTAGAGTTGCAAAGTTCAGAGCATTTGTTATTGATGAAAGAGTTTTTGGCGAGTTGAAGGACAGATTTGGCTTGATTCTGGGCAGAGACATATAAAGTATGGGATTCTTGAGTTTGAAGGCGATGGTACCGTTTGAATGCTTCCTCCTTATTGCAGACAGCAGTAAAACAAGCGAGAGTTAACCAAGATTTTTGTGAGTTAGTTTGAGAGAAAGAAAATGGGATATATGCTTTCATGCCTGAAAGGATTATCTCAGTAATTTGCTCAGCACTCTCTGAGGGTCCCCGGCCACAGAGCAAAATTCATTCGATGGGAGATCAAAGAAGTACTGCCGAAGAGCCTCCCAGTCGGCGGCGCCAAAATGCGACGAGCACCGCCGGCTGGGGGGCTCAGAAGACTGTACTGGAGAGACAGGACAGGTGATAGAAATAAGGTTATGATCGGAGGAGCCCAACGGAGGGAAAAGAGTTATAGTGTAAGCAGAAGGATTAAAGGTTAGAAATAAGTCAAGAATGTTGGGCCGATCTCCAGGGTGCGCCGGGATACGGCTGGGGTGCTGAACTAACTGCTCTAGGTCATTTAAGATAGAAAAGATGTAGGCTTGTTCACCAGGTTGGTCAGTGAAATGAGAGGAGAACCATTGGTGGTGGTGAACATTGAAATATCCTAAAATGGAGATTTCAGAGAAGGGAGAGATGGACAGCATGTGTTCCACTTTAGAAGTAAGATAGTCAAAGAATTTTGGATAGTCATTAACATTCGGGGAGAGATAAACAGCACAGATATATTTAGTGAGAGAGTGGCAAGATAGCTTAAGCCAGAGAGTTGAGAATTCAGAAGATTCAAAGTTGGGAACACGAATGCAAGAAAGATTGTTGCATATGTAGACACAACATCCACCTTAGGCTTTGAATTAAGGGTAAAAGATAGTAGGAGGATACAGAGAAGGGTTTGCTGTCTGTTGCCTTAGAAATCTGTTTCGGTGAGAAAAAATAAGTCTGGTTTGGTAGAAGAGAGATGGTGTTCCACAGAGAGGAAGTTAGAGGAAAGGCCGCGGATGTTACAGAAATCGATAGAAAGGCTAGAGTACGAGTCCAGGGCATTTTGGAGAGTCGTTTCCAGGGGTCCGACCAATGCATACCATCAATATTTAAATATAATCCTTTACTTTTTTATAATGTATATTATATTTACTAAGAAATCTAACTTGTGCAGGGATAAGATAATAAAAAGGAGCTCAAATGTAATCAATTTTATGAATTTGTTAATATTCTCTATTTCAGAACCAATGGTGATAACTTGCATACATAATGACATCAAAACACAAGATTCCATCATTATGGAGTATGATTATATAATTAGTATATGCAGAAGAGTAACACTGACGGAAACATGTACTATTCATTCTAAAATACGATCCGAAGATTATCCTGAAGTGTTCATGATTGACGAAGCGATACTGAAATTCCGAAATCCCCATGATAGGAAGACATGACGAGAGCGAAGGAGAATTTATGGCTGATGTCTACCGGGTGAAGTTGATCATCTCTTATAGGGTGGTGGAATAATGGCAAAGCAGGCTGATGGCAGGGGTGGTGGAAGGGAGGGGGGGGGGGGGGTGTACGGAAATGGGGAATAAAATTTAATGTTGGAGAGAGGGAGGGAGTGAGAGTGAGTGAGCTTGTGTGTGAGAGTTAGAGTGAGTGAAAATGGGGGAAGATAGATTACGAAGTGAGATGAAGTAGATAAATGGATAGAAGAGCAGAGGCGACGATTTGAGTAAAATAGGACAAATAATAAAAATTACAGAGATAGGAAGGGAAAAGAAACATTGGATAGAAACAGGGAATAGTGGAATGAGAGGGTTAGATAAATGGATAAGAAGCGACGGATAGAGAATAAAGTAGGACTGATAATAATATACACGGAGGAGAAATATAGAGACATTGGATATAAAAGGGGGAATGGGGAATACATACATACATACTGTACATACATAGATAGATATGATATAGATAGATAGCCAGGCAAATAGATAAGGAGGTAGACAAACGAATAAAAAAAAAAAAAAATAGAAAACATAAGACAAAAAAAATACACACACAAAGATTGAGTTAAACAGACAGAAGGTTAGACAGACGAACAATAAAATACCGTAAACAAAAACAATAAGTAATAGGAGTTGGAGCAAAACACCTACTGTATAAGATGCTCACTCACACACGTACACACACATACACATACTGTATATCAGGGTCCAGATAATATGATTATTTCTACCGTCTTACCAGCTGCCAAATGATCACACCCACATTAGAATTAGAATTAAAACTGCTTCATTTGAGGGCTATGTATTCATTGATTAGTAAATGCAGAAAATTTAATTTACCAGTTGATATAAAGCTGGAATTGTTTAAAGCAATGGTTAGACCAGTTATGTTGTACTGTATGCTGCTGAGGTATGGGGACATTATGTTATTAGAAAATTAGAACAGCTTCATTTGAGGTTTTTAAAGCATACATTACATGTTCATAAGTATACTAGTAATGACATGTTGTATGGTGAACTTGGTGAATATCCTATAGACATAAATATTAAGTGTTCAATGATCGGTTACTGGATGAGATTAATTACTGGTAAAACAAGTACGGTAAGTTAAGTTATATAATGTACAAGTGTTTGTTACATTTGGATCAGGTTGGTGTTTATACTTCACCTTGGTTGAATTGTGTTAAAAGTATTTGTAATGACTGTGGGATGTCTGGAGTCTGGTTGTCACACAATGTAATAAACCCAGCCTGGTTCAGATTGGCAATAGAACAACAGCTTAAAGATCAACGGATAACAAAATGGAATAGTAATTTGTCAAGTAGGGCCATTTGTAGTAGCTATAGAACTTATACATTTGTCTTCAGTATGGAGGATTAACTTGCGAAATTGGATAAGGGAGAGAGACTAGCTATAAGTAAACTGAGAGCAAGTAATAATAAAATTACCAGTTAATACTAGTAGACACAGACCTATTGATAGAGAAGACAGGGTATGTACTAAATGTAATGAGAATGTGGTGCGGGACGAATATCATTTGTTGATTATATGTCAAAATGAGGATATTGTACAGTTAACCTCTTAACGGCGCACAGGTTTTTTTTTTTACAGGGTCATACTGTGCGCATGTATGATGATTTTGGGACCCATTGCCAATTTTGATAAAAAGTACATCAGCGTGTAGGGAATGTTTGCGTGCATCGGCCCATATATATTGGACCCCCCCAAAAATGTCTGGGGGGGGGGGGTGGGGGAACGGTCCGTAGTTGAAAAACGTGGAGCGAATGGCACCGCGCGGCTAGATTGTCATCGAGCGGCGAGATTTCCCTGCCGAATTTTCACACGCCCAGGGGATAGAACCAGAGGGAGGAGGGGGTGGGTTACTGTGTATTATCACGTATATCTCCTTTTTTGATCCCTTTTAGGCTATGTAGAGTACGTATACGTATGTAGGCCACCCATATAACAATGAATATGCCTCATAGTGACCAAAAATTGCAATATATAAGGTACTTATCAAAGAATTTTTAGGCAGGAATGAAATGTGTTGGAGGTTTGGCGGCAATTTATGAGATGAGAGTGTGGTTTGCGCTATAATATTACGTATATCTCGTACTTAGAGCACTGTCATGCTATAATACAGACTTGTATGTATGTAGACGTGCCATATATCAATATATATACCGCATATAGACCAATTCATGCGATATTTACGCACATTATGAAAGAGTTTCTATGCGTGAACCAAGGTGTGATTGAGTTGTGCTGGGAATGAAAGGGGGAGAGGGTGTGTTACGCCATAAATATCACTTATATCTCGTACTTAGAGCACTGTCATGCTATAATACAGACTTGTGCGTATGTAGATGTGCCATATCTCAATATATATACCGCATATAGACCAATTCATGCAGACGGAAGCAAAGGGTGGGTGGGTGGGAGGGAGGCAGGGAGTGAGTCGTGGAGAGAGTGAAGGCAGGGAGATCTATCAAGAAACATACGCAGCTGTGTGATAATTGTGGAGGCGCCCGAGGCGTATGGATGTCTTGGTATTTTGAACCTTATGTCTACCAGATGTCTGGAGTTCGTTGCCACACAGATGTCTACAATAACAGGAGTCCTGAATGCGTATGTCATACGTATAAATGGCTTGCCGAATTGCATTTTTATGCAAGCAGACATTGCATTTTAGACACATTATGAAGTACCACAGAAATATGTATGCCATTGACTGTAAATAAAGTACTATATTATAGACCAGCAACGAGGGTGGTCAGTAAACATAGGCAGATTTCCTTTTTTGATAGAGAGCTAAATATAGACTGGTGTCTCCTTACACTTGCGAAAGGGTAGATTGCCACCAGAGAAACTTATATTTATTTATTTCCAAGTAATATGCAATCTAAATGTATATTCGAGACCTACTGCAAGTATTTGTATGACAGTCATGACTATGTATAATCCAATATACACGCGTAGGCGAGACATAAGAAAGATGGTTGAGCAATTTTCGACACCCACACAGTTATAATTCATTTTTATTTACAATATTATACAATACAATTGTATTTGTGAAGAGTATTTTATGCATTATTGTATTTATACAAATGTTGTTCCCAGACAGAGCTGCTGTGGCTGGAGCAGCAAGGAGCGGTAAGGGTCACCCCGTGACCGCTTGACCGTGTGATCATGAGTGGAGTCACACTGAGAGGGGTAATTTTGCTGAGTGTTTGGGCAATTTTTGACAGAATAAAGTTATATAATTACTAATTTTTGACAGAGACAAACTTTTATAAACCTTTGCATGATATAATTGATAATCCCATCAATTTACAAACGTAAATTGGTAGGATAATTCATTTTTTTGTATATTGTTATTTCGATTGTAGACACAAAGTTTTGAGTGACATTTGGTATGAGCTCCTGTGGCATGGTTGGTAAGGTTGCGGACTGGAAAACTCAAAGTGTGGTAGGGTAGTGGGATCGAATCCAAGAGGGGGTTATGGGGAAGGTTTTATACTGTTTAGATAAATTTTGATAAAAAAATTTTTTTTTACAAGATCATGCCATTGTATTCAAACAATATGAAATATTCATAGAATATACCATATTGTAAGAATACAATGACATGACCTTGTTTATTTTTTTGTTTTATTGTTTTATTTTATTATCTTAGTAGGTTTTACAGGATTTATTGAAATATATGTATTTGTGTACAATTCATTTGAGGTAAGAAAATATTTACACATTATTTAGGCTATAACAAACATATATATTGATATACTAAAAAAAGAAGGCATATTACATGTAAATCTTTGAAACTTATAAACTAAATAATGAAACATATAATTATATAATGTAAAAGCTATATCACAGGGACATCTTTGGAACTTATACATTATATAATATATATGTTTCATTATGAGGTAGCTGTTGATATAGGTTAAGTGCACACACAACATATATACAGAGTGTACACATGCCTTAATCATATTGCAACATGCACACATGTACTTTCAGGGCAATACTATCATTGTTTAATATCCCATGATAATATACCGTACTCTGTAGTATCGGCAGCGTTGCACCAAATATATCCGGCACCGCTGCACATGTTTTCATCAGTAACATCCGGTCGGCACTCAGCATAGCAGTGCCTCCCAGCTCTCTGTATATCTTTGGCTAATAAGAACCTATAAACTTATCTCTGGACTTTTATTCTACATCCTTGTGCAAGAAAGGATTATCAAGGTTGTTGTAGCTTCACATGACAACCATACATGGCGCAGTCAGTGTATTAAAGCCAGGAGATACGAGCCAAGACCGGATTATCAGCCAGCCATCTTGCAAGACCTCGCCTCTCCAGCCCTGGATATATCATTGTGCAGTGCTTTGTAGTGCAGTGAAGTGTTTAAGAGTGTAGTGCAGTGCCTTTATTATGTGTCCCATGTCATTTGTGCCCATTCTCGACTGCTGTGAGGGTTATAGCTGCCGAATCATTGCTGGACAAGAGCGAGGAGTAGCATACCCTCCCCCTCTAACATCTCCAGCAACACTAAAGCTCTCACCCCTCACTGGGCCCTCAGTGCCTTCCAGCTGTGCCGGCACATGCGCGCACGGACACACGCACATCATTGCCAAGTCAACACGGTGGTGCCAAGCCTACCGCACTCACTCACTCACTCACTCTAGCACAGATAATTTCGCTCACTATTAAATAAACTGTTCCAGTTGTACTGCACATTTTCATCGTTCATGCAAGACTACAGTGTGTCAGCTATCAACCAATTATGGAGGGAGATGAGCAGATTCATGGGGAGCCCAGAGACACCCCACATGACCATACTGGGGAGGGAGATAATGGTGGAGCTACTGGTGGAGATAATGATGGAGATACTGTTGGAGTTGCTGGTACAGGGTACCAGTCAGTTCATTCCACTCCAACCTCTCCTCTCACCACCCCTCATTTTACTCCACCTCCCCAACCTCCCCCCACGCTACCTCCCCTACACTATAGGGGGATGCCACCCCTGTCACCACACCCTGCAAGTCTACAACCTACCACAAGTGCAGACCTCCTTCAGCTCATACAGTATATGGAGCAATGCAGACAACGGGACGACTATACCAGAAGACAGGAGGAGGACCGCAGAAGACAGGAGGAGGACCGCAGACAACAGGAGGAGGACCACAGAAGATGGGAAGAGGAAAACCGACGACAGGAGGAGGAAACAAGACGACGCACGGAGGAGGACTACAGGAGACAGGAGGAGGAAACAAGACGACGCACGGAGGAGGACTACAGGAGACAGATGGACGATGCCAAGTTCTCCGCCCTTGTCCAGGCTCTGGCCCAAATTACCCCACCTGCCGCCGCACCTACACCTACCTCAACGGGGACAACACCCAATTCCACAACATCCTCCACCCCTACAGCTCCACCTCCACCACAGAAGGCTATCACCCAGAACCCGCCGCCCCTTCGTGCTGATGCCACCTTCCAGGTTTTCAGAGAATGGAAGCATCGGTGGGACGATTACTCTATTATGGTAGACTTATCTAAATTACCGAGGGAGAAACAACTGATCCAGATGCGGATGTGCTTAACCCTGGAGGCACAGCGGCTTTTGGAGCACACCTTAAGCATACCCCCTGACACCGACAAGACCGTTGATGCAGTCCTCGATGCACTTCAGGAGCACATCAAGAATTCTCGCAATGAAGCTCTCCGTCGCAGGGACCTGTTCAATTGCAAGCAAAAACAGGGCGAGTCATTCAACAACTTCTACGTCCGCCTCTGCCACATCGCCGAAGAAATTGACGTCTGCCCAGGGAACTCTTCAGCCTGCAAGGAGACCCAACTCAAGATGGTCATTCTGATGGGCATACATGACGAAGAACTTGTACAGAAGCTGCTTTCCCTCGACACCACCCCTTCATTACAGGACATCGTCAACACTTGCCGTTCCTACGAGGCCACTCGAAGCGCTACGTCAGCCATACGTGCCCCACCGTCCCAGGTTAACGCCGTGTCAGCGTACAAGCAAGTTAAGCAACGCGACAAGTTCTCCACATCGCAACAGTCCTTGGTGTCGGCTGCCGCCTGCCAGCGTTGTGCTCGCCGGCACGACAAGAACAAGTGCCTGGCTGAAGACTACACCTGCACTAACTGTGGCCGTCGGGGTCATAAGCCTAGGACTCCTGCTTGCCCTGCTGCCACCGCCCAGTGTCGTCGCTGCAACCATATGGGCCACTACGACAAATGCTGCAGATCTTCCAAGACGCCCGCCACACAGGACAACGGCGCTTCCTCCCACAACAAGTCTACAGCAAAGAAGACCACAAGTTGCCGACGTGCGGGATCACCTGTTCAGGCACCCACACGGACATCCGTGAGTCTCACCTACAGCGGCACCACTAGAAAACTCCACATGCTTCCTGACACAGGTGCAGACATCACAGTGATCGGCCGACGACACCTCGACATACTTCGGATTCCTCTCAGCAGCCTACGACCTCCGCCTCCGACAACAACGCTCAACGCGGATGGCTCTGCAATGGCTCCTGCTTTGGGGACGTTTCATGCACAACTCACCATCAGCAAACGCTCCGGTTCGGCCACAATCCAAGTCCGCGAGGGTGTTCAGATGCCGCTTCTGTCCAAACGCCACTGTCAAGCATTGGCCATCATCTCAGCAGAATTCCCCAAGCCAATTCTACAGGTTAAACACATCTACAGGTGTAAGGAGCTACCCTTCACAGCCACCACGTCACCTGCACAAGCCAAGGAGTTCTTTCTTCGAGAGTTCAAGGACGTGTTGGTCTCCAAGGAGGATCTCCAGACAGCTCCAACAAGCCTATGAAGGGTCCCCCAATGCGGATCCACCTCAAGGACAATGCCGTGCCTTTTGCCATCTACACCCCACGGCAGATCCCCTTTGCTTTCAGGGACAAAGTTAAGCAGGAGCTGGACTCGCTAGTGGCACAAGGTATCATCAAACCGGCCGGCGATGAACCTTCAGAGTGGTGCCACCCCCTCGTCGTCGTCGCCAAGCCCAACGCCGAAGTTCGCCTCACCGTAGACCTCACCAAGCTCAACTGCCAAGTTTCCCGCCCAGCCCACCCCTCACCGACGCCTTTCGAAGCGATCCGCAGTGTGGCCCCGCAGGCGAAATTCTTCACGACGGCAGACGCCCTGAGTGGATATTGGCAAATAGACCTTGCGGAGGAGGACCAGCATCTCACAACTTTCATCACTCCTTATGGCCATTTCCAACACTGTAGAGGTCCAATGGGTTTCGCTGCGACAGGTGACGCCTTCTGCCTTCGCGGTGATAGGGCCCTCCAAGGGGTGCAAAATTATGCCAAGGTTGTCGACGACGTGCTGCTCTACGACGAGGACTTCAACACACATCTTCAGCGTATCCATGAAGGGCTCATACGGTGCCGCGACAGTGGGATCACACTCAACAAGGACAAGTTCGTGGTCGCCGCACCCAGTGTGAACTTCTGTGGGTACACGCTCTCAGGTGAGGGCATCTCGGCTGACCATGGCAAAGTCGGAGTGATCAAGGTTTACCACAGTTTACTAGCCGTGAGTTCCGGGACTTCATGGAGCGATGGGGAGTCAATCACTTGGTCTCTTCCCCACACTACCCACAATCCAACGGTCATGCCGAGTCTGCCGTCAAGTCCGTCAAACACCTGTTACGACTGGGGTTCAAATATATCAGGGCTCTTATTCATTGGACTAGTAATGGCATAAATGTTACAACGGAAAGCGCTAGCTCCAACCTCTGATGTATATTCCCAGTGAACAAAGAACACAAATACTCTACAGAGTTCTATATGCAATAATAGGCTATCAAACTCTCAATAAATGTGCGTCTACTCTAGGCTTAATGTTGTGTGAAAACAGCCTATTACTACCTATAACCGAAGGTGCTTGGTTATGGTATGCAAAGTAAGGTGGTAAGAGAAGTTACAGCTTACGTTACTTTAATCATTGAATGTCAGGCACTCCTGCATGAAAGAAAGTGCACTAAAGTCCTTCAACATTAACAAGGAATCTTCTTTAAATGTTAGATGCTATAAAGATGCTCGTATCGGAAATGGAACCCAAAAAGGCAGGCAGCGGAACAATGCTCGTGCAGGCTATGCACACAAGAAGGCAGAATATATAATGCCGTCGGAGCCAAGAATATCCTAAACACTACAACAATAATAATCGCCACGACAATGCAGTATTCCTATCAACAAAAAGAGCCTAAGTCGTTTGTGTCTCCATACATCAAACTAGACTGCGAAATGCTTGTGTAATCATAAATGGGTATGCATAAAAAGAGTACTTGGTTTAATATACTTAATGTCTACTATGATTGATAAAGTCTAGCTAGAGTCAATGATACGAGATACTGGTGCGCATGGCATGCCGCATAGCCTAGTGCAAATCTCAAGTCTGTGCGTCAAATATTACGTTATAGGGAAGGATAGCTCTCTTGAGAAACCTTAATACCGAAGTATTAAGCATTCTCCTGGCGTACCTCAAAGACAAACAACGAGCTTAGAACAGTGCAGAATGGTATAGGCAAAAAGCCCTCATTCGTGCATGCTCTACTCTCAATGGCACACAGACTAGAATTTACTCAATCAACTCCAGTTCTCAGGTATGTCGTGCAGCTTTTCCTAAAGCCAGCACTCATAGGAAACAATACCTTATAATATCAGACTCCTAGTCTAGCATTATCTAATCCAGCAGAACACTAATAATTATAGGACGCGGTACTTAAACAATATAAATGCCAACCAATGCTTCGTGATCCACTTATCTTAACAACTAACATACATGGGTTATATCAGACCTTAACGCACAATACAACTGGCCAGCATGAAGCTGATTTTGCAGAGTTAACCAGAGGGGGTATAATATTAATAAAAGGTGGTGAAAGATATGAAAAAAGAGAGAGGTAGGCAGAGGAAAAGATTCCCAGTTGCGGAGCGGGGGACAGGTAGCAAGGGAAAAAGATGGATGCGTTCTAGAAACCAGATCTGAGGGAGAGAGTGGCGAGGAACTGTATATATACTCGCACTAGCTCGAGGCGCGTGGAAAAAAAGCGGTTACAAGTCCTCTAGCCACTAGCAAGGGAGCTAGCAGCATGGTAAGGACCTCTCTCCACCAACCCCCACGAGGCAGCCAGCCGTGACGTCATCGAGCGGGACAAAAACACTGCGCGCTCCCTCTCACTCTGTTCTACTCTCTCTCTCTCTCTCCCAGATCCCATCATTACTAGTTAATGATAAAACATATACTTTACAATTAAATATATAAAGCCTTGACATGGGTGAAAACAAAGAGCCTTTCTGGACTGCCCATGACACAAGCTTTCATATGAAATAAAGCACACTCTAATACATAAACTGTAGCCCCATCCACTGCCCTGGCGAGTCACTGTAGGACAAGCCATGCGGTTCTAACGGAGTGGTTAACGTCACACACCTCATACTGAAGACGGCTCCCTCAGGCAACATCGACTGTGAGGACTTTGACCGTGGACTGTTGGAGCTCCGCAACACCCCGAACTTCACAGGCCGCTCCCCGGCACAAATCTTGTATGGCCACCCACTACGGTCTTGTGTCCCTGCTCATCCCCAGTCCTTTGCAGCAGAGTGGCAAGCCAAGGCCGAGGACTGTGACCGCCGTGCAGCCGCCCACACTGCGCTGGTGCAGAGAAACTATGACCAGCACGCACGCCCCCTTTCCAGGTTGAGAGTCGGCACCACAGTGCGGGTCCAAGACCCGACTTCTCACCGCTGGGACAAGGTTGGGGTCGTCATGGGCTGCGGCAGATCCAGGGATTATGAGGTTCGTCTCCCCAGTGGTAAGATATATTGGCGGAACCGTCGCTTCCTCTGCCCAGTGAATTCCCCTGGTGTTGAACCCCTCCCCCATAACCCTGAGATCCCTGTGTCTTGCACGGACCCAGAAAAAGAGTCCTTCACTTCCCCCATGGCTCCACATAGGTCTGAAAGGCTCCTAGAAAAAGAGTCAGCTCGACAACGTCTTGCGAGCTTGAAGGGGGAGGGAGGTGTTGATATAGGTTAAGTGCACACACAACATATATACAGAGTGTACACATGCCTTAATCATATTGCAACATACACACATGTACTTTCAGGGCAATACTATCATTGTTTAATATCCCATGATAATATACCGTACTCTGTAGTATCGGCAGCGTTGCACCAAATATATCCGGCACCGCTACACATATTTTCATCAGTAACATCCGGTCGGCACTCAGCATAGCAGTGCCTCCCAGCTCTCTGTATATCTTTGGCTAATAAGAACCTATAAACTTATCTCTGGACTTTTATTCTACATCCTTGTGCAAGAAAGGATTATCAAGGTTGTTGTAGCTTCACATGACAACCATACAGTAGCGTGATCAATTAGGTCAGGTCAGGTAAGATAGGGCGCGAGTCCAAGGCAGGGCAGGGGGCGAGTCCAGGGCAGGGCACGGGGCGAGTCCAGGGCAGGGCAGGGCAGGGGGCGACACTCAGTAGTTTTTGAAGGTGTGGTAGTCCCTGAAGCAGTCACCCAAGCAGAGTGCAACTTTGCACTCCGCGCACATTGAGGTGACTCTTTTGGTGACGTGGGGTTTTCTCACACGGGAGCTGCAGACGTGGCACTGCACCTGCCTGTGACGAGTGCCAATCAGCTCGGTGTTGGTTGGGTAGTGTCTTTCGACACCCAGCTGGATTCTGTCAGGAACGTGATCCCCACGCCATGCCGTACGTCTGTGAGTGGTGGTGCCATACTTCTCCAGTTGGTATGCCACGTTATACACGAACTCCCGGAATTTCAGCTTCTGGTTTGGGGACATCTCCCTCTTCACCAACCACAAGTTGTAGGCGTTGAGCATCGTGATGTCAACTAGGTGGAGGAAGAGCTTGTGATACCACTTCACAGTCTTCCTCAGACACTCAACGCCTGACAGCTGACAGTCAGACTTGTCCACCAGGCGCATGTTCTTGGTATAGTCCACTACCATGTCGGGCTTGTAGATGGTCTTCCTGGTTTTGTAGTGGATTTTACCAGAGTCCATCTGGGCACCTGTGTGGACGGTGGAAAGCAGGTGGACGTCTCGTTTGTCCTTCCACTTCAGGGCTATCACTTTCCCGGACTTTTCTAGCTGCTTGTATTTCTGCCCCTTTCGTCGCCTTCTTCGGACATGCCTCTCGCGGTGTTCCTGGGCCAGGTTGATTTCAGAAGGTGTGTCACTGGAGGAGGCATCTGTAAG
Organism: Paralithodes platypus; assembly: GCA_032716605.1. Lineage (NCBI taxonomy): Eukaryota > Metazoa > Arthropoda > Malacostraca > Decapoda > Lithodidae > Paralithodes > Paralithodes platypus. The sequence continues at coordinate 10,340,747 of CM064517.1, forward strand.
AGGAATGACATTACCGGTGAACTTAGGCATAAACTTTCTTGTCTTTCTGACAGTCCCACATGACCCCGTTTGGTTGTCATGAAGAAACTGGCAGAGAGCAGGAGAAGTATACCAGTTGTCAGTGTAGATGATGTGGCCTTTGCCCAGGTAAGGTGCCAACATTTTCCTGACGATGGCACCTGACATGCCCATGGGGTCACCGGCAGCGGCTTTCGGTACGTCAATGTCAGTGCCTGTATACACGATCATGTCAAGCACTATTCCAGTTTCACAGTCACACAAAACAAAGAGCTTGATTCCGAACCTATGCCTTTTCAAGGGGATATACTGCTTGAAAACAAGACGTCCTTTGAAGAGCACGAGCGACTCATCAATCACCAAATTGAGGAAGGGGTAAAAGTATTTCCTATACCTCTCCAACAACATGGTGAACACATCCCGAACTTTCCATATCCTGTCAATCCTGTTAGGATTTTCGTTGTCTGCAAAGTGCATAAATCTTAGCAGCAACAAAAATCTGTCACGAGTCATAAACTTATTGAAAGTTGGGGTGGCGATGAGAGGGTCGTGCTTCCAGTAGTGTTGCAACACATGCTTCTTGCAAAGAGGCATGAGGAACAACAAGGCAAAGAACGTCATGAATTCTTCCACAGTCGTATCCACCCAGCCTCGTATTCTCGCTTTTGGAGAAATGACGTCCAATCTGCCAAACACCCACCTGTAGTAGGCGTTTGTTTGGGCAACGATGTAAGTCATTACCTCAAAATCGAAAAAAGCGAGGAAGAAGTCGCTTTCGTTTGCGTGCTCGTCACAGGGCCAGTCGTCAGTTGTACCTGACGTCCCAGGATTGAACTGGGGCACGTCAGGTACAAAATTGACCCCGTCAGACCACTCGAACGAAGGCATGCCAGGGATCGGAATGTCGTCTGTGTCTGCTTCTGCGTCTGAAATATCGCTTCCATGGTCGCGATACAACACAGCATCATCATCACCCTCCTCTTCACTTGACAGACGCCCTTCCTCATTCTCGTCACCGACGTCGGACTCACTGCCACTGTCCACTCCCAAATCCCCCCACCCTTGGTCCCGTGCTAGGGCGTCGTCGTCGAAACCCGGGCTGCCAATGCCCTGCGAATCACCATCAAACAGCAGGGCGGCATACTTGGATGGTGTCAGAGTTTTTCGGGTCACTAGCACATACGGGAGTCTTATGGACAGGGACAGAAGGGCCAGTAGGGGCGTCGGCAGGGGCGGCAGTGGTGCGTGGTCTTGTGGCCCTGGAGGCAGGCAAGATGATGGTGGTGCCTGTCGCCCCTTTCCCTTTCTCTTTCCCTGTTCCTTGGGCAGGGGCGGCAGGGGCAGCAGGGGCAGCAGGGCCGGCAGGGACAGCAGGGCCGGCAGGGCCAGCAGTCGCTTTCCCTCTCCCTTTCCCCTTCCCTTTCCCTTTTCCTTGGGCAGGGGCAGCAGGGGCAGCAGGGGCAGCCGGGCCAGGGGCGGCTGGTGGTGGTAGGGTCACTGTGGCAGGCGTACGGGTTCTCTTCCCTACGCCCGTGCCTTTGATTTTGCCTGCCCCGCAGGTTCTGCAGCCCTAGGGCGGCCTCCTGCGTCGCTGGTACTGGTGGCAGGGGTGGCAGTGGTGGCAGTGGTGGTGGTAGTGGTTGTTGCAGTGGCCTGGGTCGTGGTGGCAGTGTCCCGAAACACCAATGACCTCTGTACCTTTGCCGTGCTTGCACGTGTTTTTCGTGCTTTGGGTGCTGGTCTTTCGTCCTCCGAGCTGTAGGGCGTGTCATACTGGTAGCTAGGGTCTTTAGCAGCCACCCTCTGCCTTCCACGGCAGCTGACACCACCAGAAGGAGGGCTGGTTGTGTCATCAGGGAGCGAGCGTGAGGGACGTGTGGGCTCCATGACTAGTGCTTGGTTACTGGCGCAGTGGTGCTTGCACGAGTGCGGGGCGAGCGTGTGGCGGGGTGGTGTCGAGAGTTGACATGTAGTACTATACCCACACCAATTTTTAGCCGCCTGCCTATAAACGCGCGGTTTTGGTACGCGTTCAAAAGCCTCGCTCTTAAGAGTCTTCCCGCAGTCCGCCGGGGGAACTCTTAAGAGTCTTCCCGCAGTTCCCGGGTTAAGGAATAGATATATTTCTCATTACTACAAGCATAACCCAACACAGTATGAATATATACTGTTAATGAATAATACTAGCTTAAAATGTATGAGGAATCTGTCACCTCTTCTCAAAAGAACGTTTACTATGTATAGATATGATAGATCAAGTCTTAGGACATTTAATATAGTTTGCTTAAGATGTACCAGTGTATTTACGTGTACGCTAATTTAGTTAGCAAAGGCATATTGTACATGTGTAGCATGTAAGGGGCTGTGCTCCATACTTTTTGTAAAAGTCTGAGCAAAATAAACTCAATTCAACTCACACACACACTGCTAAATTCCTGTAAACTACAAATAGGTAAATACACACACACACACACACACACACACACACACACACACACACACACATGTTAGTCCAAAATACTGGGAACTGGGGATATCCATTACGATACTTGTCTAAGTAAAAAGGATTGATTATAAAGTAACTGAGACAGGACAACACGAGCGCTGCTCAATTCCTGTAAACTACAAATAGGCAAATAGGTAAATATACACACATAAATATAAATATAGGGGAGGTGTGGTGGAGTGGTCTTGCCACTGGCCTGGTAATCCAAAGGTCCCGGGTTCAAATCCCGATGTATCAATGGGAAGATATTATTGGGATGGAATTTGTGCTGTACCTGGTATCAGTGCATTACCACAAGCCCACCGAAACGTCAATAAAATACCCTCATTGTTCCCTGATTAAATAGCATTGTATGAATATTCCCATATTCAAAATATGCTATAGGGGTGCAATGCCTGGTGAGTTATCTGCTCAACAGGTGGCGTTGTGTGTGTGTAAGTGTGAGAGTCCGAGTGTAGGGGCTGAGACAGTGAAGCACGGGAACGAGGTGGCTTCAGAGATGGGGTCGTTTCGGGCCATGAGTGAGCACCGTGCCTCATGTGAAGGCAAGATGGCAGGTGCTCGTTGTACTCTACGTGCTTCACATGTCTCACTCCCTAGACTGGAACAAGACCTCACAGGCTTCACTGTTCATTGTAAAGCGGTGAATGTGAAGGCTCTCAGCCTATGCCCGAGAGGAAGTAAGTTGGAATATAAAAAAAAAAAAAAAAACACACACACACACACACACACACACACACACACACCACACACACACACACCACACACACACACACTCACACACACACACACACACACACACACACACACACACACACACACACACACACACACACACACACACACACACACACACACACACACACACACTTAAGCACACACACACACACACACACACACACACACACACACACACACACACACACACACACACACACACACACATTGTAATTGTCTCAACTTCTGATGTTGTTAGTTAAACCTTTGAGTACCAGCTACATGTGTTATATTGTATTCTAGCTAGGATATATTAATACGATATTATGCAGCTTCGGAAGGATCTACGGTAGTTAAAAAGGTTGGTTGAGATAGTTGGAAGCCATATTATTGCTAGAGGTCCTTCCTAATCTGAATACAATGGTCTAATAGTGGCTACACAATAAAGAAAAGGACATCACCGGTACTTTATGGGTTAACCGTATAGTAACTAACATCATTGTTTTTATGCTATATATTTCAAGATAGGTATCTTAGCATTCATAATTCCAAATCATTATCATACCACACACAACTAGAATTATAAAACATCCGCTTTGTTTCACCTGCATGTTCGTGATTGAGTTCTCAAAGTGAATGAACTGACCGACCTCCCACTGACCCCTAGCCTCTGTCCCCACTGTGGGGAGAATGACGTCATGCGCGAAAGACAGCGCGTTTTCTTTGAGCGGTGGGTTGACCCTATATTCTCTGGACCCTGCTGTATATAAAATCAGCTCAACAGTCGCATCACGCCGCCCCCAAACTTGTGATACCAACACAATATCCTGTAATAAGTCAAGGAGGGGGGAAGAGAGAGAGTCAGAGTGAGTGAGTGTGTGAAACAATAGAACACAGTGGAGGTATAGAAGAAAATTTCCGGTATAAAAAGTGTAAGGAATGACTTTTTTTTTTCGATGTGATTGAGGGAGGCAAAAGGCATAACTGCCTATAGCGAGTGCCTCCCCCATAGTTGAAAGAGTGACAGGGCCAAAATCAAGGGACTTTCGAACCAAAATGCCTGGACACACAGAGTTTGAAGCAATTTAAGTCATAGGAAGCGGGAAAAACTGATTCTGGGAGAGAGTTCCAGAGCTCAGCTGTTGAGTAGAAGAAAGTTTGAGAGTAACGTTTCACTCTTGGGTTGGAGAGTTTCAAAGAGTAGGGGTGGGATTGAGTTGCAAGACGGGTACCACGTGCCCTACGTAAAGGAGGTGGTATGCACTGGGATAGCTCTGAGGAACACTGATTATTATAGTAGCGATAGAATAGCGAGAGAGATGCAACATTGCGGCGGAGAGAGAGAGATTGCAGAGAGTTGGTGAGTGGATGGGAGTTAATGATACGAAAGGCCTTCCTTTCAACCTTGTCTAGGAGAGCGGTGTGAGAGGAACCTCCCACACATGTGAACAATACTCAATACAAGGGCGCACTATGCCCCTGTACAGAGCAAGAAGCTGTGCAGGGGAAAAGAACCCCCTAAGGCGGTTGAGCACACCCAGCTTCTGGGAGGCTGCCTTAGCAAGACTGGTAATATGGTCCTTCCAAATGAGAGCAGAAGAAAAAGAGACACCAAGAATATTGAGAGAAGATGAAGGGTTGATTTTTGTATTGTTGAAAAGGGCTAGTCCGCTGGGAGATCCTGACGGGTAGATAGATGGAGAAATTGGGTTTTTGAAGCATTAAAGTTAACAAGGTTTTCTCTGCCCCAATTGGAAATAGTATTTAGATCAGAATTTAAGAGTTGTATGGCTTCATTAGGTTTGTCGTTGAGGGATTGCTGGCTGGGGCGTTCTGAAAAAGTAATGGAGTAGTGTAAGGTTGAGTAGTCTGCGTATGAATGGATGGGAATTAAGGTACAGTTAAGGAGATCATTTATAAAAATTAGAAAGAGAATAGGAGATAGGACAGAGCCCTGAGGAACACCGGAGTTTATAGGGTGAGGAAGTGAACAATGGCCGTCCACAACCGCGGCTATGGAACGGCCGGAAAGGAAATTAGAGACAAAGGCACAGATGGAGGGATAGAAACTGAAGGAGGGTAGTTTAGAAATTAATTATTTGTGCCAGACTCTATCGAAGGCTTTCGATATGTCTAGTGCAATAGAAAAAGTCTCACCGAAGTCCCGAAAGCAGGATGACCAAGAGTTAGTAAGATATGAAAGAAGATCACCAGTAGAGCGACCCTTAAGGAAGCCATACTGGCGATCTGAGAGCAGATTATGAGAAGAGAAATGCTTAAGAAATTTGGAAGCAAGAATAGTTTCAAAAACTTTAGAAAGACAAGAAATGAGAGCAATTGGACGATAGTTGGAGGGTTGAGAGCGGTCACCCTTCTTATGTGTGTTATAATTACTGGTCACACACACACACACTATACTCACTCATATCAAATTGTGGTGTGTAGAGACGTTGAGTTAATTATAGCACCACAGCAAAGACATGTAGGTTGTATGGCCTTTAATTATAATAATAGCACGACCATTAACTATAACTCTATTTCTTTACAATTGACGGTAAATTGCAAAGTTCCCATCAAGATTTCTCAGTTATTTTGAAGATTTTGTAGTGAAAAATGGTGCTAATCATATAAACTTGGTCTTAATATGATGCAGAGACATAGGTTTTATATTTTTCCATTAAGTGTCGAGAAATTAGCTGCTAAGGGATTCATATTACCGTCAGATGAAAAGAAACAGAGTATAGTACTATTGACAAATCTGATAAGCTTGAGGCCCTTGAAACTAAGGAAATATGTTGACAATGTTGCTGCCTGTTCTGTGACCACAAACATTACTAAAGCAAAGTTTATGACTACAACATCGCAAGTTCGAATCCCAGTGCCTCTAGAGAAGATATTAAATGGAAACAAGATTGGCCCTTCTAATACTCGAAATTATGTTGAATTAAGGGGACACGGTCGTTTTTCTGGTCCCCTTTCTCCTTAGTGTTTAGTCCCATCAGTTTTGAGATTTTTAGACGTTCGGCCCATTTGTTTGGCGATTTTAAGACCTTTCGTCCCATTTCGTTATAAACGTTAAGACCTATCGTGCCATTTAGGTGTCGATTATTTACTGGCGACCGATAGCGAGCCTGTAATTGTAAGAGGAACCGGCCTTCGGCCGGCAACCTTTTCTACCGAAAAATTTACAAATTAATCTTGAGGGGGGGTCTAGGGGATGTTTTTCTAAGTTTGAGGGATGTCTAGCGAGGAAACTAAGAATTTATGAACGAATTAAATTATAGGCCAAAAAGGCAGTCAGTGTCCCCTTAAATATCACTACTTTCCGATACGCCCACCGATCTGTCCTTAACCCCTTCCTTACCAAGGATGTAGAGTGTGTTATTCCAGCTATATTTAGACGATTTTATACAGCTTAAGAGGAAACCGTGGTACTTAAAATGGATAATCGAGATGGTTTGAAGCCTTTTAATTGCTACACGTACTCCTTAAGCTGGATAAAATCGTCTAATAATATCCAAAATATAACGGCAAGGACAACTCGGTACTAAAGGGATTAAGGGGGTAGTACTCGCTTTTTTCTGGACACCCTTTTCCCTCATGTTTAGCATAATAGTATTTTGGTTTTAAGACGTTAGTTTCGTTATTTTGGAGATTTTGAGACCTTTCGCCTCATTTTTGTTGTCAATATTAAGACCTTTCGTGCCCTGTAGGTGTTGATTTGTTCATGGCGAGCGATAGCGAGCCTCTAATTCTAGAAGGAACCGGCCTTTGGCCGGAACATAGAGGGTCTAGGGGGTGTTTTATCTAAGTTTGATGAAGGTTGAGCGACGAAACTCAAAAATAAATTAATAAATATATATATAGATAAAAAACCAAGCACTACCCCCTTAAAGCATCCTTGTTGTTTCTCCAGTACAACAATAAGAGACATACAGACATATACATACAGACACATACAGACATATACATACAGACACATACATACACATACATACATACACATACATACATACACATACATAGACACACACATACATACAATCAAGTTGCACACTACCACACGCGCATGCACATACATGCACTGAAACAAAGACACAAAACCACTCAGACACAGACTAATGTACACACACGATGCGACCTACACACGAGCACACACATACATAAACGGGGACCGTGAGACAATCGGACACACACACACATACACACACACACACACATACGGCGATCTACATATACATACACACACGGCGACCTACACATACACACACACAGCAACCTACACATACACACCTACACACACAGCGATCTACACACACACACACACACACACACACACACACACACACAAGGTAACCATGAGACACTCGGACACTTTGATCAATTATGTCAGCGGCCGGTCGGTAATTGGTCATTGGAGGAGTCTGGCCAACCAATTACCGAACCTCTTTATTGACTCAACCCAATCAAAGTACATATTGATTTCTCAGATAGATTGATATATATATATATATATATATATATATATATATATATAGATAGAGATAGATATGAGTGAGTGTGTGCTTGTGTGTGACAAATTCATCCAAATCTGTTTGAGTTTGGAAGCATAGTTCGCCAGAGGTCCGGTTATAATAAAGAACTTGTTCATCCGTGAAGTGTGTATTTAGAAAACTAGCTTGGGTAGGCCTATACAGTATACAAAACTACTTGTTACAGTATCTTAAATATAAGATACAGCTTAACTCTATATACTTGCTAATGGTATATCAGTGGATATACTGACAATACAAAAGCAGCATATAAAAGCCGACCTGTACTTAACTATACTTAATATATAACATAATAGTCTTTATAAAGACCCCCCTCTTCCAACGATTGCGTTATCACTCATCTATTCACTAGCATTCTCCATGAATTCCTATTGAAAACATTATTCCTATTGTCAGTTTTTTTAGCTGGCGATAAATTGACTTATTTCCGTCTTAATTACTCGGCTGTTTCAAAGTTAATAAACAAACATGGTTCTAATTGTGAAAAACCTGACATTAATATGATGTAGAAACCTAGTGGTTAACTAAAACACTAACATTAGTTAAACAAAAAATAAACACACTTAATAAACATCACTCAACAAACTTAGATAACAAATAATCTAACAATACAATTATACATAGAGACCCTAATGTTCTATCCAAATCAAGATAAATGAGCCAAGATTAGCTTCCCAACCCAATTATCGGAAATAAAGGAGAAATAACCGAGCTATATATTATAGGAGACTGCCTGTGCTATCCAATTCACACACATAATGAATACAGAAAATTGAGCTGGGTATTTTTCCTACAGTCAAAATTTCTGAGTTTAAGGGAACATTGGTTATTTTGAGGGGTCTATTTATAATTTTATATTTTCATTTGCTTTAGTTTCCTCGCTAGACCTTCATCTAGCTTTAAAAACACTCCCAAGACCCCCTTCAAGATAACTTTGTAAATTTGTCGATAGAAAAGGCCAGTTTGTCTTAAAATTACAGGCTCGCTGTCGCTCACTAGGAGAAAATCGACACCCATATGGCACGTAAGGTCTTGATATTGATATAGAAATGGGACGAAAGGTTTAATAATCGACAAACTAATGGGTCGAACGTCTTATGTCTCAAAACAAATGGGGCTAAACATGAGGGAGAAGGTGGACCGGAAAAGCAACCCATCTCCCCTTAAATATGGTATGAAAAGGGTAATTAAAGTGTTTTGATAATTTAGCCTTATAAAGGTATATTAACCCAATAAATAATTTTACGTTGTCACAATATCCTATATAAGTGTAGCCGCAACTTAACAACCTACGAAAATAACGTTGTATTTTCGTACATGCGTGAACAACCACAAAAGTCGCAGGACCATAACACAGATTGTTGTAGAATAATGTAAATAGACCATAATTTAACCAACTACACCAATGTATTTTTCTATGTTGTCATAACCTTCTAAATGCCAAGGTATACAACCTAACAATATTAAGAAGAATACGTTGTATTCACGTAAATGAGTAAACAACCATAAAGGTCGCCGGACTATAACACGGAATGTTGTAGGATGACCTATAATTATAGACCAAAATATCATTAACTACTACAACGTATTCTACTATGTTGTCAAAACCTTCCAAATACCTCTAGTTATACAACCTGACAACATTACGGAAACTACGTTGTATTCACGTAAATGTGTGAACAACCACAAAAGTTGACATAATGTAGTAGTGTACCCCTATGTCAATATTGTGACCTCCATACCGGTCAAACCTCATATAGCAAGCTAATGATATTGTGGCTCCAGACCCTATCCACAACCTTCAACACAATCCACTATTAATATATCGAGTACCTGGTGTACCATAGCCGGTACAGTGTACCCCTATGTTAATATCGTGACCTCCATACCGGACAGACCTCGTATAGCAAGCTAATGATATTGTGGCTCCAGTCCCTATCCACAACCCTGAACACAATCCACTATTAATATAAGGAGTACCTGGTGTACCATAGCCGGTACAGTGTACCCCTATGTCAATATTGTGACCTCCATACCGGTCAGACCTCATATAGCAAGCTAATGATATTGTGGCTCCAGACCCTATCCACAACCCTCAACACAATCCACTATTAATATACCGTGTACCTGGTGTACCATAGCCGGTACAGTGTACCCCTATGTCAATATTGTGACCTCCATACCGGTCAGACCTCGTATACCAAGCTAATGTTATTGTGGCTCCAGACCCTATCCCCAACCCTCAACACAAGCCACTATTAATATAACGAGTACCTGGTGTACCATAGCTGGTACAGTGTACCCCTATGTTAATATTGTGACCTCCATACCGGTCAGACCTCATTTAGCAAGCTAATGATATTGTGGCTCCAGACCCTATCCCTAATCCTCAACACAATCCACTATTAATAAAACGTGTACCTGGTGTACCATAGCCGGTACAGTGTACCCCTATGTCAAAATTGTGACCTCCATACCGGTCAGACCTCGTATAGCAAGCTAATGATATTGTGGCTCCAGACCATATCCCCAACCCTCAACACAATCCACTATTAATATAACGAGTACCTGGTGTACCATAGCCGGTACAGTGTACCCCTATGTCAATATTGTGACCTCCATACCGGTCAGACCTCATATAGCAAGCTAATGATATTGTGGCTCCAGACCCTATCCACAACCCTCAACACAATCGACTATTAATATAACGTGTACCTGGTGTACCATAGCCGGTACAGTGTGCCTTTATGTCAATATTGTGACCTCCTTACCGGTTAGACCTCACATAGCAAGCTAATGATATTGTGGTTCCAGACCCTATCCCCAACCCTCAACACAATCCACTATTAAAATAACGAGTACCTGGTGTACCATAGCCGGTACAGTGTACCCCTATGTCAATATTGTGACCTCCATACTGGCCAGACGTCACATAGTAAGCTAATGATATTGTGGCTCCAGGACCTATCCACAACCCTCAACACAATCCACTATTAATATAACGAGTACCAGGTAAACCATAGCCAGTACAGTGTACCCCTATGTCAATATTGTGACCTCCATACCGGTCAGACCTCGTATAGGAAGCTAATGATATTGTGGCTCCAGACCCTATCCCCAACCCTCAACAGAATCCAATATTAATATAACGAGTACCTGGTGTACCATAGCCGGTACAGTGTACCCCTATGTCAATATTGTGACCTCCATACTGGTCATACCTCATATAGCATGCTAATGATATTGTGGCTCCAGACCCTATCCACAACCCTCAACACAATCCACTATAAATATAATGTGTACCTGATGTACCATAGGTGGTATAGTGTACCCTTTTGTCAATATTGTGACCTCCATACCGGTCAGACCTCATATAGCAAGCTAATGATATTGTGGTTCCAGACCCTATCCCCAACCCTCAACACAATCCACTATTAAAAGAACGAGTACCTGGTGTACCATAGCCGGTACAGTGTACCCCTATGTCAATATTGTGACCTCCATACCGGCCAGACGTCATATAGCAAGCTAATGATATTGTGGCTCCAGGACCTATCTACAACCCTCTACACAATCCACTATTAATATAACGAGTACCTGGTGTACCATAGCCGGTACATCTGTACCCCTACGTCAATATTGTGACCTCCATACCGGTCAGACCTCGTATAGCAAGCTAAATATATTGTGGCTCCAGACCCTATCCCAACCCTCAACACAATCCACTATTAATATAACTAGTACCTGGTGTACCATAGCTGGTACAGTGTACCCCTATGTCAATATTGTGACGTCCATGCCGGTCAGACCTCATATATCAAGCTAATGATAGTATGGCTCCAGACCCTATCCCCAACCCTCAACACAATCCACTATTAATATAAGGAGTACCTGGTGTACCATAGCTGGTACAGTGTACCCCTATGTTAATATTGTGACCTCCATACCGGTCAGACCTCATATAGCAAGCTAATGATATTGTGGCTGCAGACCCTATCCACAACCCTCAACACAATCCACTATTAATATAACGAGTACCTGGTGTACCATAGCCGGTACAGTGTACCCCTATGTCAATATTGTGACCTCCATACCGGTCAGACCTCATATAGCAAGCTAATGATAATGTGGCTCCAGACCCTATCCCCAACCCTCAACACAATCCACTATTAATATAACAAGTACCTGGTGTACCATAGCCGGTACAGTGTACCCCTATGTCAATATTGTGACCTCCATACCGGTCAGACCTCATATAGCAAGCTAATGATATTGTGGCTGCAGACCCTATCCACAACCCTCAACACAATCCACTAATAATATATACGAGTACCTGGTGTATCATAGCCGGTACAGTGTACCCCTATGTCAATATTGTGACCTCCATACCATCAGACTTCATATAGCAAGCTAATGATATTGTAGCTCCAGAACCCTTTCCACAACCCTCAACAGAATCCACTATTAATATAACGAGTACCTGGTGTACCATAGCTGGTACAGTGTACCCCTATGTCAATATTATGACCTCCATGCCGGTCAGACCTCATATATCAAGCTAATGATAGTGTGGCTCCAGACCCTATCCCCAACCCTCAACACAATCCACTATTAATATAAGGAGTACCTGGTGAACCATAGCCGGTACAGTGTACCCCTATGTCAATATTGTGACCTCCATACCGGTCAGACCTCATATAGCAAGCTAATGATATTTTGGCTCCACTCCCTATCCACAACCGTCAACACAATCCACTATTAATATAATGAGTACCTGGTGTACCATAGCCGGTACAGTGTACCCCTATGTCTATATTGTGGCTTCCATACCGGTCAGACCTCATATAGCAAGCTAATGATATTGTGGCTCCAGACCCTATGCACAACCCGCAACACAATCCACAGTTAATATAACATGTACCTGGTGTCCCATAGCCAGTACAGTGTACCTCTATGTCAATATTGTGACCTCCATACCAGTCAGACCTCAAATAGCAAGCTAATGATATTGTGGCTCCAGGCCCTATCCAGAACCCTCAACACAATCCACTATTAATATAACGAGTACCTGGTGTACCATAGCCGGTACAGTGTACCCCTATGTCAATATTGTGACCTCCCTACCGGTCAGACTTCATAGCAAGCTAATGATATTGTGGCTCCAGACCCTATCCACAACCCTCAACACAATCAACTATTAATATAACGTGTACCTGGTGTACCATAGCCGGTACAGTGTACCCCTTTGTCAAAATGTGACCTCCATACCGGTCAGACCTCATATAGCAAGCTAATGATATTGTGGCTCCAGACCCTATCCTCAACCCTCAACAGAATCCACTATTAATATAACGAGTACCTGGTGTACCATAGCCGGTACAGTGTACCCCTATGTCAATATTGTGACCTCCATACTGGTCATACCTCATATAGCATGCTAATGATATTGTGGTTCCAGACCCTATCCCCAACCCTCAACACAATCCACTATTAAAATAACGAGTACCTGGTGTACCATAGCTGGTACAGTATACCCCTATGTCAATATTGTCACCTCCATACCGGCCAGACGTCATAAAGCAAGCTAATGATATTGTGGCTCCAGGACCTATCCACAACCCTCTACACAATCCACTATTAATATTACGTATGCCTGGTGTACCATATCCGGTACAGTGTACCTCAATGTCAATATTGTGACCTCCATACCGGTTAGACCTCACACAGCAAGCTAATGATACTGTGGCTCCAGGCCCTATCCACAACCCTCAACACAATCCACTATTATTATAACGAGTACCTGGTTTACCATATCCGGTACAGTGTACCCCAATGTCAATATTGTGACCTCCATACCGGTTAGACCTCACACAGCAAGCTAATGATACTGTGGCTCCAGGACCTATCCACAACCCTCAACACAATCCACTATTATTATAACGAGTACCTGGTGTACCATAGCCGGTACAGTGTACCCCTATGTCAATATTGTGACCTCCATACCGGTCAAACCTCATATAGCAAGCTAATGATATTGTGGCTCCAGGCCCTAACCACAACCCTCAACACAATCCACTATTAATATAACAAGTACCTGGTGTACCATAGCCGGTAGAGTGTACCCGTATGTCAATATTGTGACCTCCATACCGGTCAGACCTCATATAGCAAGCTAATGATAATGTGGCTCCCGACCCCATCCCCAACCCTTAACACAATCCACTATTAATATAACAAGTACCTGGTGTAACATAGCCGGTACAGTGTACCCCTCTGTCAATAGTGTGACCTCCATACCGGTCAGACCTCATATAGCAAGCTAATGATATTGTGGCTGCAGACCCTATCCACAACCCTCAACACAATCCACTAATAATATATACGAGTACCTGGTGTACCATAGCCGGTACAGTGTACCCCTATGTAAATATTGTGACCTCCATACCGATCAGACTTCATATAGCAAGCTAATGATATTGTAGCTCCAGACCCTATCCACACCCCTCAACAGAATCCACTATTAATATAACTAGTACCTGGTGTACCATAGCTGGTACAGTGTACCCCTATGTCAATATTGTGACGTCCATGCCGGTCAGACCTCATATATCAAGCTAATGATAGTGTGGCTCCAGACCCTATCCCCAACCCTCAACACAATCCACTATTAATATAAGGAGTACCTGGTTTACCATAGCTGGTACAGTGTACCCCTATGTTAATATTGTGACCTCCATACCGGTCAGACCTCACATAGCAAGCTAATGATATTTTGGCTCCACTCCATATCCACAACCCACAACACAATCCACTATTAATATACCGTGTACCTGGTGTACCATAGCTGGTACAGTGTGCCCCTTTGTCAAAATGTGACCTCCATACCGGCCAGACGTCATATAGCAAGATAATGATATTGTGGCTCCAGGACCTATCCACAACCCTCAACACAATCCACTATTAAAATAACGAGTACCTGGTGTACCATAGCCGGTACAGTGTACCCCTATGTCAATATTGTGACCTCCATACCGGCCAGACGTCGTATAGCAAGATAATGATAATGTGGCTCCAGGACCTATCCACAACCCTCTACACAATCCACTATTAATATAACGAGTACCTGGTGTACCATAGCCGGTACAGTGTACCCCTTTGTCAATATTGGGACCTCCATACCGGCCAGACGTCATATAGCAAGCTAATGATATTGTGGCTCCAGGACCTATCTACAGCCCTCTACACAATCCACTATTAATATAACGAGTACCTGGTGTACCATAGCCGGTACATGTGTACCCCTACGTCAATATTGTGACCTCCATACCGGTCAGACCTCGTATAGCAAGCTAATGATATTGTGGTTCCAAACCCTATCCCCAACCCTCAACACAATCCACTATTAATATAACGAGTACCTGGTGTACCATAGCCGGTACAGTGTACCCCTATGTTAATATTGTGACCTCCATACCGGTCATACCTCGTATAGCAAGCTAAATATATTGTGGCTCCAGACCCTATCCCAACCCTCAACACAATCCACTATTAATATAACGAGTACCTGGTGTACCATAGCCGGTACAATGTACCCCTATGTTATTATTGTGACCTCCATACCGGTCAGACCTCATATAGCAAGCTAATGATATTGTGGCTCCAGACCCTATCCCCAACCCTCAACACAATCCACTATTAATATGATGAGTACCTGGTGTACCATAGCCGGTACAGTGTACCCCTATGTTAATATTGTGACCTCTATACCGGTCAAACCTCATATAGCAAGCTAATGATATTGTGGCTCCAGGCCCTAACCACAACCCTCAACACAATCCACTATTAATATAACGAGTACCTGGTGTACCATAGCCGGTACAGTGTACCCCTATGTCAATATTGTGACCTCCATACCGGTCAGACCTCATACAGCAAGCTAATGATATTGTGGCTCCAGACCCTATCCCCAACCCTCAACACAATCCACTATTAATATAATGAGTACCTGGTGTACCATAGCCGGTATAGTGTACCCCTATGTCTATATTGTGGCTTCCATACCGGTCAGACCTCATATAGCAAGCTAATGATATTGTGGCTCCAGACCCTATGCACAACCCGCAACACAATCCACAGTTAATATAACATGTACCTGGTGTACCATAGCCAGTACAGTGTACCTCTATGTCAATATTGTGACCTCCATACCAGTCAGACCTCAAATAGCAAGCTAATGATATTGTGGCTCCAGGCCCTATCCACAATCCTCAACACAATCCACTATTAATATAACGAGTACCTGGTGTACCATAGCCGGTACAGTGTACCCCTATGTCAATATTGTGACCTCCCTACCGGTCAGACTTCATAGCAAGCTAATGATATTGTGGCTCCAGACCCTATCCACAACCCCCAACACAATCCACTATTAATATAACGTGTACCTGGTGTACCATAGCCGGTACAGTGTACCCCTTTGTCAAAATGTGACCTCCATACCGGTCAGACAATAGCAAGCTAATGATATTGTGGCTCCAGACCCTATCCTCAACCCTCAACAGAATCCACTATTAATATAACGAGTACCTGGTGTACCATAGCCGGTACAGTGTACCCCTATGTCAATATTGTGACCTCCATACTGGTCATACCTCATATAGCATGCTAATGATATTGTGGCTCCAGACCCTATCCACAACCCTCAACACAATCCACTATTAATATAACGTGTACCTGATGTACCATAGGCGGTACAGTGTACCCTTATGTCAATATTGTGACCTCCATACCGGTCAGACCTCAAGTTAATGATATTATGGTTCCAGACCCTATCTCCAACCCTCAACACAATCCACTATTAAAATAACAAGTACCTGGTGTACCATAGCTGGTACAGTATACCCCTATGTCAATATTGTCACCTCCATACCGGCCAGACGTCATAAATCAAGCTAATGATATTGTGGCTCCAGGACCTATCCACAACCCTCTACACAATCCACTATTAATATAACGAGTACCTGGTGTACCATAGCCGGTACATTGTACCCCTATGTCAATATTGTGACCTCCATACCAGTCAGACCTCGTATAGGATGCTAATGACATTGTGGCTCCAGGCTCTATCCACAACCCTCAACACAATCCACTATTAATATAACAAGTACCCGGTGTACCATAGCCAGTAGAGTGTACCCCAATGTCAATATTGTAACCTCCATACCGGTTAGACCTCACACAGCAAGCTAATGATACTGTGGCTCCAGGCCCTATCCACAACCCTCAACACAATCCACTATTATTATAACGAGTACCTGGTGTACCATAGCCGGTACAGTGTACCCCTATGTCAACATTGTGACCTCCATACCATTCAGACTTCATACAGCAAGCTAATGATAGTATGGCTCCAGACCCAATCCACAACCTTCAACACAATCCTTTTTTAATATAACGAGTACCTGGTGTACCATAGCCGGTACAGTATACCCCTATGTCAATATTGTGACCTCAATACCGGTCAAACCTCATATAGCAAGCTAATGATATTGTGGCTCCAGGCCCTAACCACAACCCTCAACACAATCCACTATTAATATAACAAGTACCTGGTGTACCATAGCCAGTAGAGTGTACCCGTATGTCAATATTGTGACCTCCATACCGGTCAGACCTCATATAGCAAGCTAATGATAATGTGGCTCCAGACCCTATCCCCAACCCTCAACACAATCCACTATTAATATAACAAGTACCTGGTGTACCATAGCCGGTACAGTGTACCCCTATGTCAATAGTGTGACCTCCATACCGGTCAGACCTCATATAGCAAGCTAATGATATTGTGGCTGCAGACCCTATCCACAACCCTCAACACAATCCACTAATAATATATACGAGTACCTGGTGTACCATAGCCGGTACAGTGTACCCCTATGTCAATATTGTGACCTCCATACCGATCAGACTTCATATAGCAAGCTAATGATATTGTAGCTCCAGACCCTATCCACAACCCTCCACACAATCCACTATTATTATAACGAGTACCTGGTGTACCACAGCCGGTACAGTGTACCCCTATGTCAACATTGTGACCTCCATACCAGTCAGACTTCATACAGCAAGCTAATGATAGTATGGCTCCAGACCCAATCCACAACCTTCAACACAATCCTTTTTTAATATAACGAGTACCTGGTGTACCATAGCCGGTACAGTGTACCCCTATGTCAATATTGTGACCTCCATACCGGTCAAACCTCATATAGCAAGCTAATGATATTGTGGCTCCAGGCCCTAACCACAACCCTCAAAACAATCCACTATTAATATAACAAGTACCTGGTGTACCATAGCCGGTAGAGTGTACCCGTATGTCAATATTGTGACCTCCATACCGGTCAGACCTCATATAGCAAGCTAATGATAATGTGGCTACAGACCCTATCCCCAACCCTTAACACAATCCACTATTAATATAACAAGTACCTGGTGTACCATAGCCGGTACAGTGTACCCCTCTGTCAATAGTGTGACCTCCATACCGGTCAGACCTCATATAGCAAGCTAATGATATTGTGGCTGCAGACCCTATCCACAACCCTCAACACAATCCACTAATAATATATACGAGTACCTGGTGTACCATAGCCGGTACAGTGTACCCCTATGTAAATATTGTGACCTCCATACCGATCAGACTTCATATAGCAAGCTAATGATATTGTAGCTCCAGACCCTATCCACACCCCTCAACAGAATCCACTATTAATATAACTAGTACCTGGTGTACCATAGCTGGTACAGTGTACCCCTATGTCAATATTGTGACGTCCATGCCGGTCAGACCTCATATATCAAGCTAATGATAGTGTGGCTGCAGACCCTATCCCCAAACCTCAACACAATCCACTATTAATAAAAGGAGTACCTGGTGTACCATAGCTGGTACAGTGTACCCTATGTTAATATTGTGACCTCCATACCGGTCAGACCTCACATAGCAAGCTAATGATATTTTGGCTCCACTCCATATCCACAACCCTCAACACAATCCACTATTAATATACCGTGTACCTGGTGTACCATAGCTGGTACAGTGTGCCCCTTTGTCAAAATGTGACCTCCATACCGGCCAGACGTCATATAGCAAGATAATGATATTGTGGCTCCAGGACCTATCCACAACCCTCAACACAATCCACTATTAAAATAACGAGTACCTGGTGTACCATAGCCGGTACAGTGTACCCCTATGTCAATATTGTGACCTCCATACCGGCCAGACGTCATATAGCAAGATAATGATATTGTGGCTCCAGGACTTATCCACAACCCTCTACACAATCCACTATTAATATAACGAGTACCTGGTGTACCATAGCCGGTACAGTGTACCCCTTTGTCAAAATGTGACTTCCATACCAGTCAGATTTCATATAGTAAGCTAATGATATTGTGGCTCCAGACCCTATCCCCAACCCTCAACAGAATCCACTATTAATATAACGAGTACCTGGTGTACCATAGCCGGTACAGTGTACCCCTGTGTCAATATTGTGACCTCCATACTGGTCATACCTCATATAGCATGCTAATGATATTGTGGCTCCAGACCATATCCACAACCCTCAACACAATCCACTATTAATATACCGTGTACCTGGTGTACCATAGCCGGTACAGTGTACCCCTATGTCAATATTGTGACCTCCATACCGGTCAGACCTCGTAGAGCAAGCTAATGATATTGTGGCTCCAGACCCTATCCTCAACCCTCAACACAATCCACTATTAACATAACGAGTACCTGGTGTACCATAGCTGGTACAATGTACCCCTATGTTAATATTGTGACCTCCATACCGGTCAGACCTCACATAGCAAGCTAATGATATTTTGGCTCCACTCCCTATCCACAACCCTCAACACAATCCACTATTAATATAACGTGTACCTGATGTACCATAGGCGGTACAGTGTACCCTTATGTCAATATTGTGACCTCCATACCGGTCAGACCTCATATAGCAAGCTAATGATATTGTGGTTCCAGACCCTATCCCCAACCCTCAACACAATCCACTATTAATATAACGAGTACCTGGTGTACCATAGCCGGTACAGTGTACCCCTATGTCAATATTGTGACCTCCATACCGGCCAGACGTCGTATAGCAAGATAATGATATTGTGGCTCCAGGACCTATCCACAACCCTCTACACAATCCACTATTAATATAACGAGTACCTGGTGTACCATAGCCGGTACAGTGTACCCATTTGTCAATATTGTGACCTCCATACTGGTCATACCTCATATAGCATGCTAATGATATTGTGGCACCAGGCCCTATCCACAACCCTCAACACAATCCACTATAAATATAACGTGTACCTGAAGTACCATAGGCGGTACAGTGTACCCTTTTGTCAATATTGTGACCTCCATACCGGTCAGACCTCACATAGCAAGCTAATGATATTGTGGTTCCAGACCCTATCCCCAACCCTCAACACAATCCACTATTAAAAGAACGAGTACCTGGTGTACCATACCCGGTACAGTGTACCCCTATGTCAATATTGTGACTTCCATACCGGTCAGACCTCATATGGCAAGCTAATGATATTGTGGCTCCAGGCACTATCCACAACCCTCAACACAATCCACTATTAATATAACGAGTACCTGGTGTACCATAGCCGGTAAAGTGTACCCCTATGTCAATATTGTGACCTCCATACCGGCCAGACGTCATATAGCAAGCTAATGATATTGTGGCTCCAGGACCTATCCACAACCCTCTACAAAATCCACAATTAATATAACGAGTACCTGGTGTACCATAGCCGGTACAGTGTACCCCTATGTCAATATTGTGACCTCCATACCGGTCAGACCTCGAATAGCAAGCTAATGATATTGTGGCTCCAGACCCTATCCCCAACCCTCAACACAATCCACTATTAATATAACTAGTACCTGGTGTACCATACCCGGTACAGTGTACCCCTATGTCAATATTCTGACCTCTTTACCGGTCAGACCTCACATAGCAAGCTAATGATATTATGGCTCCAGGACCTATCCCCAACCCTCAACACAATCCACTATTAATATGACGAGTACCTGGTGTACCATAGCCCGTACAGTGTACCCCTATGTAAATATTGTGACTTCCATACCGGTCAGACCTCATATGGCAAGCTAATGATATTGTGGCTCCAGACCCTATCCAAAACCCTCAACACAATCCACTATTAATATATAGAGTACCTGGTGTACCATAGCCGGTACAGTGTACCCCTATGTCAATATTGTGACCTCCATACCGGTCAGACCTCATATAGCAAGCTAATGATATTGTGGCTCCAGACCCTATCCCCAACCCTCAACACAATCCACTATTAATATGACGAGTACCTGGTGTACCATAGCCGGTACAGTGTACCCCTTTGTCAAAATGTGACCTCCATACCGGTCAAACCTCATAGTTTAGGGATATTTCTTCGAGAGGCCGGTCTATATGATCTGTGCCCCATGAATATTCTTTCCTCTCACTTAAACAGTAGGCTACCATAGTGCGGTTGGGAATATGAACATGATTAGATTAATATCCAGTATTCGAGAATGGATAATAAGTCGTAGGCGTGTGCATAAACCTTTAACCGTCCTGGTGGTGTAATGGTTAAGGTGGCAAAAATATGTGTGTGATAACCCGGGTTCGAATCCCGGTGGATCATATATACTTTAATTATTTAATTAATTTCATTGGGGGTGTGGTGGTGAGATTAATAAAAATAATAGCAAGCTAATGATATTGTGGCTCCAGACCCTATCCCCAACCCTCAACAGAATCCACTATTAATATAACGAGTACCTGGTGTACCATAGCCGGTACAGTGTACCCCTATGTCAATATTGTGATCTCCATACCGGTCAGACCTCATATAGCAAGCTAATGATATTGTGGTTCCAGACCCTATCCCCAACCCTCAACAGAATCCATTATTAATATGACGAGTACCTGGTGTACCATAGCCCGTACAGTGTACCCCTATGTTAATATTGTGACCTCCATACCAGTCAAACCTCATATAGCAAGCTAATGATATTGTGGCTCCAGGCCCTAACCACAACCCTCAACACAAACTACTATTCATATAACGAGTATCTGGTGTACCCTAGCCGGTACAGTGTACCCCTATGTCAATATTCTGACCTCCATACCGGTCAGACCTCATATAGCAAGCTAATGATATTGTGGCTCCAGACCCTATCCCCAACCCTCAACACAATCCACTATTAATATAACGAGTACCTGGTGTACCATAGCCGGTACGGTGTACCCCTATGTCAATATTGTGACCTCCATACGGGTCAGACCTCATATGGCAAGCTAATATATTGTGGCTCCAGACCATATCGACAACCCTCAACAGAATCCACTATTAATATAACGTGTACCTGGTGTACCATAGCCGGTACAATGTAATATTACACTATATTGTAACGGTGTACCATAGCCGGTACATTGTACCCCTATGTCAATATTGTGACCTCAATACCGGTCAAACCTCATTTGGCAAGCTAATGATAATGTGGCTCGAGGCCCTAACCGCAACCCTCAACACAATCCACTCTTAATATACCGAGTACCTGGTGTACCATAGCCGGTACAGTGTACCCCTATGTCAATAATGTGACCTCCATACCGGTCAGTCCGCATATAGCAAGCTAATGATATTGTGGCTCAGGACCCTATCCACAACCCTCAACACAATCCACTATTAATATAACGTGTACCTGGTGTACCATAGCCGGTACAGTGTACCCCTATGTCAATATTGTGACCTCAATACCGGTCAGACGTCATATAGCAAGCTAATGATATTGTGGCTCCAGGACCTATCCGCAACCCTCAACACAATCCACTATTAATATACCGAGTACCTGGTGTACCATAGCCGGTACAGTGTACCCCTATGTCAATAATGTGACCTCCATACCGGTCAGTCCGCATATAGCAAGCTAATGATATTGTGGCTCCAGACCCTATCCACAACCCTCAACACAATCCACTATTAATATAACGAGTACCTGGTGTACCATAGCCGGTACAGTGTACCCCTATGTCAATATTGTGACCTCCATACCGGTCAGACCTCATATAGCAAGCTAATGATATTCTGGCTCCAGACCCTATCCACAACCCTCAACACAATCCACTATTAATATAACGAGTACCTGGTGTACCATAGCCGGTACAGTGTACCCCTATGTCAATATTGTGACCTCCATACTGGTGAGACCTCGTATAGCAAGCTAATGATATTGTGGCTCCAGACCCTATCCACAACCCTCAACACAATCCACTATTAATATAACGAGTACCTGGTGTACCATAGCCGGTACAGTGTACCCCTATGTCAATATTGTGACCTCCATACCGGTCAGACTTCATATAGCAAGCTAATAGTATATTAGTAGTAATATAAGATTAGAGAGGTAAATTACTATTTATCTATCTATTGCCAGACACCTTACTCCCTTTAATGAGGGTGGCCATACACAAAATGCCTCCAAGTGGACCCATTCCATGTAAGAGAGACAACCTATGACAGTTTACTGAAGGACTTACAGGATTGACCACTCAATTTAGGGTCCGTAGAGGCCTTTTATGTACCTAATTAGCACTATTTATCTAGTGGTGTGCGGCTAATCCATCCACTAACCTGCTTCACCCTAAGGTAAGCAGTACAAATTTGTATAAGATTTACTCCCCTAGACTGGCTGCCGACCAAGGCTGACGAGTCCCATCTACCCGGAATATACACCAAATTAATGTATATACCTATTATATAAAATTATACAGTATATGATACAGTATATGTGTTATTAATATTTTTTTTTTTTTTCCCCAGTGGAGGACCTGTAATATGGTGTGTCGTTGTTGTTGTCGGTGTAACAAAAGATGGCATGTAAATACCTACGTAGATAAAAAGAATACACACGTATATCTCGAATAAACTCATAAATATAGATACAATACAACACTTCTACTCAGTATTTCCCTTAGCAGCAACGGTTACACCCTAACCTAACCTATCCTAACCCAACCTAACCTATCCTAACCCAACCTAACCTACTCTAACCCAACCTAACCTACCCTAACCCAACCTAACCTATCCTAACCTAACCCAAATCCATTAACCAACCTCCGGGAAAATATAGCGTTGAAATAGAAGTTGAAGATGCGTTGAAATAGAAGTTGAAGATGAGTTGAAATAGAAGTTGAAGTTGAAATAGAAGTTGAAGATGCGTTTAAATAGAAGTTGAAGATGTGTTGAAATAGAAGTTGAAGATGCGTTGAAATAAAAGTTGAAGATGCGTTGAAATAGAAGTTGAAGATGCGTTGAAATAGAAGTTGAAAATGCGTTGAAATAAAAGTTGAAGATGCGTTGAAATAGAAGTTGAAAATGCATTGAAATAAAAGTTGAAGATGCGTTGAATTTAGAAGTTGAAAATGCGTTCAAATAGAACTTGAAATTATACCTAGATTCACCCAAGGTTAAGAGATACAACCTTTTAACCTTGGATTCACCTACCAATCTCTGGGAAAGCGTGAGATCTGTTTTTACGCAGTGCGGGCCTTGTTACATTATCTTCAAGGGAGAGGTAGTCGCTTTTTCTGGACCCGCTTCTCCCTCATGTTTAGCATGTTAGTTTTGAGATTGTAAGACATTTGTTTCATTAGTATGGCGATTTTGAGACTTTTCGCCCCATTTAAGTGTCGATTTTTTTCTGGCGAGCGATACCGAGCCTGTTATTTTAGAAGGCACCGGCCTTCAGCCGGTTTATGTATCTTGAAAGTGTGTCTAGGGGGTGGTATTTTAAGCTTGATGGAGGTCTAGCGAGGAAACTCAAAAATATATAAAGAAATATATACATAGGCCAAAAAAACAAGCATTATCCCCTTAATGAGTCGAGTATAACACAGGAGGATGCAAGGGAGAACAACCATTTCTGTGATTAAATGTTGCTTATAAAAAATATGTAATCTTTTGATAACGTGATACGTAACAGCTTGAGTGGTCTCACCATACCCATATATATACAGTAAGTATATATATATACAGTATACCGGTATATATATATTATACCGGTATTATATATATATACGGTATATATAATTATATATATATATATTTTTTTTATATGTGAGTGAGGGAGACAAAAGGCAGAACTGCCTGTATCGAGTGCCTCCCACAGAGTTGAAAGAATGACAGGGCCAAAATCAAGGTAGGTTCGAGCCAAAATGCCTGGACACACGGAGTTTGAAGCAATTTAAGTCATAAGAAGAGGGAAAGACTGATTCTGGGAGAGAGTTCCAGAGCTCAGCAGTTGAATAGAAGAAAGACAGAGAATAACATTTCACTCTTGGGTTGGAGAGTTGCACAGAGTAGGGGTGGGATTGTGTTGCAAGGCGGGTACTACGTAGCCTACGTAGAGGAGGTAGGATACACTGGGAAAGCTCTGAGGAACATTGATAATTGTAGTAGCGATAGAATAGCGAGAGAGATGCAATATTACGGCGTAGAGAGAGAGATTGCAGAGTTGGTGAGTGGATGGGAGTTAATGATACCCAAGGCCTTCCTTTCTACTTTGTCTAGGAGTGCGGTGTGAGAGGTTCCTCCCAACACATGTGAACAATACTCAATACAAGGACGCACTGTGCCCCTATACAGAGCAAGAAGCTGAACAGGGGTAAAGAACCCTTTGAGGTGGTTGAGCAAACCCAGCTTCTGGGAGGCTGCCTTAGCAAGACTGGTAATATGGTCCTTCCAAGTGAGAGCAGGAAAAAAAAAAAAAAAAAAAAAAAAGACACCGAGAATATTGAGAGAAGATAAATGATTGATTTTTGTATTGTTGAAGCGTAAGGGTTAGTTTCCTGGGAGTTCCGAATGGGTAGTAAGATGGAGAAATTGGGTTTGGAAGCATTAAAGGCAACAAGGTTTTCTCTGCACCAATTGGAAATAGTAGTTAGATCAGAAAATAAGTGTTGCATGGTTTCATTAAATTTGTTTTTCAGGGATTGCTAGCTGGGGCGTTCAGGAAAACCAATTGCGTAGTGTAAGGTAGAGTCATCCGCGTATGAATGGATGGGACTGGAGGTACAGTTGAGAAGATCATTTATGAAAATTAGAAAGAGAATGGGAGATAGGACAGAGCCCTGAGGAACACCGGAGTAGATAGGATGAAGAAGTGAGCGATGGCCGTCCACAGCCCACGTCTTAATGGAACGGCCGGAAAGGAAATTAGAGAAAGGCACAGATGGAGGGATAGAAACCGAAGGAGGGTAGTTTAGAAATTAAAGATTTGTGCCAGACTCTATCGAAAGCCCTTCGATATGTCTAGTGAAATAGAATATATATATATATGTGTGTGTGTGTGTGTGTGAATAATATTTAATTCCATGGTTTATCTCGCTTTCCTGCTTTCCTGTATGTATTTATATATGGACCTGAGTCTCTGGCCAAAGGCTATGCTGCAAGATTTACAAAGAGATATCATTTTAAAACCGAAGAAAACCGTTCACTGTTAACATGGATATAGGAAAAATAGTTACATTTGATGGCTTGTCTCTCGTTCGTGTATGTATTTGTATATTGATCTGACCATGTGTGTACAGAGTGTGGTGAATGAGAATTAACCCCTTCTGTACTGGCGACGTCTTTTTAATGATATTCTACTGTAGCTATACTTAGAGGAGTTGGTGCAGTTTAAGATGATTAAATCAACCCCAATCAACTCACAAACAACCCCAATCAACTCACAATCAACACCAATCAACTCACAATCAACACCAATCAACTCACAATCAACCCCAATCAACTCACAATCAATTACAATCCACTCACAATCAACCCAATCCACTCACAATCAACCCCAATCAACTCACAATCAACCCCAATCAATTCCTAATACACCATTGCCCCGGTTTGCTCCCCTGCATGACAGACCGAACTACAAGCAACCAACCCTCCACCCCGACTCAGTAGCCAACCCTTCTTCACCCATGGCACACCGTTTTCGTTTACATATTTTGTCCAGTCTCTCTCCCTTCGCCCTCCATTTCCAATTACCGGGAGTGAAAAATATGACAGTCCTATATTAAGGGAGCCCACCTCGCTTTTTTTCTCTTTCTCTCCCTCTCTCTTTGGCTTGTATCCATTCGACCCCATTCAGCCTACTGTTTAAGACGCTTACCCCCATCCAGGTGTCAATATTTTCCCGGCGAGCGGTAGCGAGCCAGCATATATATATATAATTGTTTTGACAGCAAGCTAAATTTGTACATTTTTCGATAGAAAAATTTCTCCGGCGAAGCCGGGTTTTTCCATACAATGCTGGCTCGCTATCGCTCACCAGGAAGAAATCGACACCTAATGGGGATAAACGTCTTAAAACAGATGGCTGAATGGAGCCGAATGGATACTAGCCAGAGAAAGAGAGAAAAGGAGAGAAAGATTAAAAAAATCCGGTGACCCCCCCTTAAACTAATCACCAGCCCGGTACCCACAAGCACCTGAATAGTAAATAGACGGACGACAGCTGAAATTATATATAAGGAAATCCAACTAGTTACTGCATATAGACGAAGTGTAATCATTTCCAGGACCTTGAGATGAAATGAGAGGGAAAACAAAATGGGGTGGGGATGCAGGAGCGGACACATACAGTATATATATATAAATGGGGTGGGCATGCAGGAGCGGACACATACAGTATATATATATAAATGGGGTGGGGATGCAGGAGCGGACACATACAGTATATATATATAAATGGGGTGGGGATGCAGGAGCGGACACATACAGTATATATATATAAATGGGGTGGGGATGCAGGAGCGGACACATACAGTATATATATATAAATGGGGTGGGCATGCAGGAGCGGACACATACAGTATATATATATAAATGGGGTGGGGATGCAGGAGCGGACACATACACTATATATATATAAATGGGGTGGGGATGCAGGAGCGGACACATATATATATATATAAATGGGGTGGGGATGCAGGAGCGGACACATACAGTATATATATATAAATGGGGTGGGGATGCAGGAGCGGACACATACAGTATATATATAAATGGGGTGGGGATGCAGGAGCGGACACATATATATATATAAATGGGGTGGGGATGCAGGAGCGGACACATACAGTATATATATAAATGGGGTGGGGATGCAGGAGCGGACACCTACAGTATATATATATAAATGGGGTGGGGATGCAGGAGCGGACACATACAGTATATATATATAAATGGGGTGGGGATGCAGGAGCGGACACATACAGTATATATATATATAAATGGGGTGGGGATGCAGGAGCGGACAAATACAGTATATATATATATAAATGGGGTGGGGATGCAGGAGCGGACACATACAGTATATATATATATATAAATGGGGTGGGGATGCAGGAGCGGACACATACAGTATATATATATAAATGGGGTGGGGATGCAGGAGCGGACACATACAGTATATATATATATAAATGGGGTGGGGATGCAGGAGCGGACACATACAGTATATATATATATATATATGGGGTGGTGATGCAGGAGCGGACACATACAGTATATAACTATATATATATAAATGGGGTGGGGATGCAGGAGCGGACACATACAGTATATATATATAAATGGGGTGGTGATGCAGGAGCGGACACATATATATATATATAAATGGGGTGGGGATGCAGGAGCGGACACATACAGTATATATATATAAATGGGGTGGTGATGCAGGAGCGGACACATATATATATATATATATATAATTACAGTATACATACATAATTTTAAAGACCGAGTGGTCTACTCGAGGCGCGGTTTCTGTCTTAACGGGAGGCTGGCCTTTTGTTTGGTCTATTTATTCATTTATTCATATATGTGTTTAGTTTCCTCCCTAGACCTCCATCAAGCTTAGAAAAACACCCCCTAGACCCTCCTTCAAGATAAATTTGTACATTTTTCAGTAGAAAAATGTACCAGCCGAAGGCCGGTTACTCTTAAAATTGCAGGCTCGCTATCGCTCGCCAGGAAATAATCGACACCTAAATTTTTTTTTTTTCTTTTTTTTTTTTTTTTTTTATTCCAACTTACTTCCTCTCGGGCATAGGCTGAGAGCCTTAACATTCACTGCTTTACAATGAACAGTGAAGCCCGTGAGGTCTTGTTCCAGTCTAGGGAGTGAGACATGTGAAGCACGTAGAGTACAACGAGCACCTGCCATCTTGCCTTCACATGAGGCACGGTGCTCACTCATGGCCCGAAACGACCCCATCTCTGAAGCCACCTCGTTCCCGTGCTTCACTGTCTCACCCCCTACACTCGGACTCTCACACTTACACACACACAACGCCACCTGTTGAGCAGATAACTCACCAGGCATTGCACCCCTATAGCATATTTTGAATATGGGAATATTCATACAGTGCTATTTAATCAGGGAACAATGAGGGTATTTTAGTGACGTTTCGGTGGGCTTGTGGTAATGCACTGATACTAGGTACAGCACAAATTCCATCCCAATAATATCTTCCCATTGATACATCGGGATTTGAACCCGGGACCTTTGGATTACCAGGCCAGTGGCAAGACCACTCCACCACACCTCCCCTGGCACGAAAGGCACGAAAGGTCTGCAAATTGACAACGAAATGGGGCGAAACTTTTTAAAATCGCCAAACTAATTGGCCGAACGTCTTATAATCTCAAAACTAGTGGGGCTAAACATTAGGGAGAAGGTGGTCCAGAAAAACGGTCCGCCTCCCCTTAAGTCCTAATACCGGAATCTAGGCAGCCCACTTGAGGGCCCTATTCAAGGCTGCCCCACTTGTATAGTTTTAGTTGCGGCATCAGATCGTTTAGTTCAGTAGAAGTTTTGGGTTTTGGAATATGTCTTTGTTACGACTCCCGCTGTATTCTATTTCACTTTTGTGTCCGCTTGTTTTATAATTTGATGTATTTAAAAAAAAACTCGAATCGGGCAGGTCTTAGACTTTTACCGATATATATCTAGTTAGTAATATTTACAAACTTGCTACCCGTGCTGTATAGGTTCTGACAACATTAAACATTCTCGCAGGTATAGTTAGGTCAAATTATGAGTTTATAATTATATGCTACTGGAAATGGGTAAAACCTTTCATGTTCATTATTACTATGCTTTGACGGTCATAATAAGTCGGTATATCAGGATGCACAATAAGTCGGTATATCAGGATGCGCAATAAGTCGGTATATCAGGATGCACAATAAGTCGGTATATCAGGATGCACAATAAGTCGGTATATCAGGATGCACAATAAGTCGGTATATCAGGATGCACAATAAGTCGGTATATCAGGATGCACAATAAGTCGGTATATCAGGATGCACAATAAGTCGGTATATCAGGATGCACAATAAGTCGGTATATCAGGATACACAATAAGTCGGTATATCAGGATGCACAATAAGTCGGTATATCAGGATGCACAATAAGTCGGTATATCAGGATGCACAATAAGTCGGTATATCAGGATGCACAATAAGTAAGCACATCTCAAATACCAGTACAATAATTAAAACCAGTACAAACACACCTACACCTACCTGCTGGTGTATAGGCCTAGTACTGTAGTTGACGGCTGGCAGATAAAAGACCAGTCATCCATGTAGTTGTGTTGGTCAGATCCTGTGTAGCGGGGAGAACTGTTTTTCAGATGCCTATTTACTAATAAACATTGAACATCTTTAACCTAACCATAACATAACCTAGTATATTAGTGGACTAGTTATGAATGTAAAATGTAAAAATATTGCAACATTACCAAATTATTGAGATGTAAGTACAGGTTTACCCGCTACACAGGATTATACCTTAATAAATAATGAATGGGTAGCTGATTATTCTGGAGGGGTGAGGGGCCCTTTGGTATAATCCTGAGTATCGGGCAACCGTGTATATATATCTCAATAATTTGGTAATATAACAATATATTTTTACCCTTTACATTCATAAATAGTACACTAATATACTAGGTTAGGTTAGGTTAGGTTAGGTTAGGTTAAAGTAGGCATCTGAAAAACAGTTACCCGCTACACAGGATCTTACCAGCCCTTTCCCTGTGTGTCAATGTTGAAGATTAAGGGGAGATGGGCCGTTTTTTCTGGGCCCCCTTCTTCCTCATGTTTAACCCCCATAGTGTGCAGATTGTAAGATGTTTTCCCCACAAGTTTGTCGATTTTAAGACCTTTCGCCCCATTAGTTTTCGATTTTAAGACCTTACGCCCCATTTCTTTGTCAATATTAAGACCTTTCGTGCTATTTGGGTGTCTATTTTTTTTCCTGGCGAACGATAGTGAGCCTGTAATTTTGGAAGAACCGGCAATCTACATGGGGGATTTAATGGATTCTGTTAAAAGTTTGATGGCGGTCTAGGGAGGAAACTAGAAAAATAATGAATAAATTAAAATATGGCCCAAAAAGTTAACCCTCCCTCCCTTCCCCCCCCCCCCCCCCCCCTTCAACAATTTAACCCTCCCCCCCCCCCCTTCAAAAGTTAACCATTCCCCCCCTTCAAAAAGTTAACCCTCCCCCCTTCAAAAAGTTAACCCTCCCCCCCCCTTCAAAAAGTTAACCCTCCCCCCCCCTTCAAAAAGTTAACCCTCCCCCCCCTTCAAAAAGTTAACCCTCCCCCCTTCAAAAAGTTAACCCCCCCCCTTCAAAAAGTTAACCCTCCCCCCCCCTTCAAAAAGTTACCCCTCCCGCCCCCCACCCCCACCCTTATAACGAGTGCAAGAGGAAGGAACATAATCTAAAATAGGGAACGAGATTGTTTTCAGTCTGCCAATATACTAACTATTTTCTTTCTTTTGTTTCATTCAATATAGCACAAATTCCGCGTAATTGTCACAGATCCAGGTCACAGTAATGATTGAAACATTAAGGGGGGTCACCTGCTTTTGTTTATCTTTCTCTCCTTTTCTCTCTTTCCCTGGCTTGTATCCATTCGGCCCCATTCAGCCAACTGTTTTAAGACGTTTATCCCCATCCAGGTGTCGATTTCTTCCTGGCGAGCTGATAACGAGCCAGCATTGTATGGAGAAATCCGGCTTCGCCGGAGAAATTTTTCTATCGAAAAATTTACAAATTTAGCTTGCTGTCAAAACAAAACAAAATATATGCTGGCTCGCTACCGCTCGCCAGGAAAATATTGATAGCTGGATGGGGGTAAACGTCTTAAAACAGTAGGCTGAATGGGGCCGAATGTATACAAGCCAAAGAGAGAGGAAGAGAAAGATAAAAATAAGCGAGGTGGGAAGGGCAATGGTGGCTGGATGGAGCGTTTGCCGATAGGTGGCGCAGATTTTCCTGGCGAGGATATTTACTTTCGCTGACATAATTATATCTACACCAGATTGATTTAACCCGTTCAGTACCAGTGTCATCCTTTTAATTATATTCTGGCAATGTTTAGACGACGTTATTCAGCTTAGGAAGGACCTCTAGCAATAATAAGGCTTCAAACTATCTCAACCAACTCTTTTAACTACCACAGATCCTTCTTAAGCTGTACTAAATCGTCTAAACATGGCTAGAATAAAATATAACACGTCGCTGGTACTCAAAGGGTTAATTCACTTTTAGGCAAGATCATAATCGTCACGGAACGCTAACTTCTATCTTGGATGCGCTGCACTGCTGTAACTTCAGTATTTAAGGGGAGGCAGTTGGTTTTTCGAGTCCTCCTCCTCCTCCCTCATGTTTACCCCTATTAGTTATGCGATTTCAAGACATTCGCCCCATTAGTTTGGCGATATTCAGATCTTTTGCTCCATTTTTTTGCCAATATTAAGACCTTTCGTGCCATTTAGGTGTCGATTTAGGTAACATTCAAAACAGCTAGAGCCGCCTTATTTACCAAGTTTTCTTAATATTTTGTTCAAGGAATATAGTGTTTTATTGTTGTTTTTCATGGTTTGAGTGGAGGATTTGCATTAACTTGCCCATTATTCATTAATCTGAAGATACGGCGTCAAATGGCGCCATTTATTAGGTGAATCGCACTTTTACAGTAGGTAAGGGAAATTGTGGGATAAATTGGATACACGATAGGTTGAGGGAGGCGTTGCCCCCCTCACCCCCCCCCCCCCTTGATTTATTGTCATCCTCATATATGAAGATCTGTAAGGGGGCAAAAACAGGTTGCCGGTATTTCGTTTTTGTGAGTAACGCTCACACCATTTATTGGGTGAATCGCGACTGCCCCATCGTTCAAACCAAACAGAAGAAGGTAAAGTCAAAGGATTCATTGGACGCAATGCTTTGTTTGCGGTCGGTACTTATTATTTTGGTGTTATTTTTCGGTGTAATCGGGTTTTTTCAAGTGTCGATAACGAAATTCCTCCATGTGGACTATAATGAAAACAATATGGCGAGTCTATTGGTCCCTATTATCCCAAATACATTGTTTCTAATAGTGCGGCGGAAGAAGTCTTTAATGATATCTCGATTTTTTCCTGGCGAGCGATAGCCAGTCTGTAGTTATTGAAGTAACCGGCCTTCGGCCAGGATATTGTTCTACCGAAAAGTGTATAAATATATATCGAAGGGAGGTCTTGTGGGTGCTCTTTTAAGTTTGATAGAGGTTTAGAGAGCAAACTAGACCCCCTCCTTAAACCATTGAGCCGAACCAGTAGATTATGTTGCACAATACCGTCTGAGCTCCCTTAAGGGGAGGCAGACTGTTTGTTTGGTCTATTCATTAATTTATTCATATATTTTTTAGTTTCCTCCCTAGACCTCCATCAAGCTTAGAAAAACACCCCCTAGACCCCCCTTTAAGATAAATGTGTACATTTTTTGGTAGAAAAATGTCCCGGCCGAAGGCCGATTCCTCTTAAAATTACAGGCTCGCTATCGCTCACCAGGAATTAATCGACACCTAAATGGCACGAAAGGTCTTAAAATTGACAACGAAATGGGGTGAAAGGTGTTAAAATCGCCAAACTAATGGGCCGAACGTCTTATAATCTAAAAACTAGTGGGGCTAAACATTAGGGAGAAGGGGGTCCAGAAAAACGGTCTGCCTCCCCTTAAGAAGATATAAATATAAACTGGAGGAACACTGAAGCACTGTTGAAACACCGGCCACTGCAGGTCAACACACACACACACACATTTGGGATGTCGTTTTCTATCTCGGTGTTCCTTACGTTTTCCTTGATAGCAGGACTTGAGAGAAAATTAAAATATATGGGGTAAACTATTTCATTTAAAAGTAAAGCTAAGTGTTTCAAAGCAGAGCGAATCATTAACTGAACCCCATCCATGTTTGTCTTCATATTATTGTTTGCCTCATATCTACAGTAGGCCATTGCCATAGCTAAATATAAGCAAGCAAAGAGAATCCATGTATTTGATATATAAAGCTATATACCTAAACAATTTATAATTACTCAACATACATTAGATTAACTCTAGAAAGATGTTCACAAATGTCTTGTTCCTTACTGAAGCTTTTCCAGATCAACATAAAATCCACGTTTCCGGTGGAAATTATAAGCCCCAATGTTCAAATATAGTTCGACATGTTGACTTTCGTATGCAAATACCTGTTTTCGGTGGAAATAAAATAGGGAGATGGCCGTATTTAATTTATAATTTATGTATATTTGTATTATTGTATTAGTGTCCTAGGCCCTAGACCTCCATCAAGCTTAAATAAACATCCATTAGATCCCCCTTCTAGATTAATGTGTACATTTCTCGATGCCGGTTCTTCCAAAATTACAGGCTCACTATAGTTCGCCAGGAAACAAATCGACACCTAAATAGAACGAAAGGTCTAAATATTGACAAAGAAATGGGGCGAAAGGTCTTACAATCGCCAAACAAATGGGCCAAACGTCATAAAATCTGAAAACTAATGGGGTTAAACACGAGGAAGGAAAAAACACACACACACACACAATGTTGACCCAGGCCATCCATGGTCGGAAACCGTGCTGACTAACTTAAGGGGGGGGGGGTCACAGGTTTGTTTTTTATCTTTCTCTCCTTCCCTGGCTTGTATCCATTCGGCCCCATTCATACAACTGTTTTAAGACGTTTATCCCCATCCAGGTGTCGATTTCTTCCTGGCAAGCGATAGCGAGCCAACATTGTATGGAGAAATCCGGCTTCGCCGGCTTTTCTATCCAATTTAGCTTGCTGTCAAACCAAATATATATATATATGCTGGCTCGCTACCGCTCGCCAGGAAAATATTGACACCTGGATGGGGGTAAACGTCTTAAAACAGTACGTTAAATGGATACAAGCCAAAGAGAGAGGGAGAGAAAGAGAACAAAAGCGAGGTGGGCTCCCTTATAACGTCCGTGTTGATAGTGGTGTGGAGAGAAAATAGTATATCACATTAAGGGGAGGCAGTTGGTTATTAGAGTCCTCCTCCTCCTCCCTCATGTTTAGCCCTATAGTTATGAGATTTCAAGACATTCGCCCCATTCGTTTGGCGATTTTTAGACCTTTTTCCCCATTTGTTTGCCAATATTAAGACCTTTCGTGCCATTTAGGTGTCGATTTTCTTTCCTGGCGAACGATAGAGCCTGAATTTGAAGAGGAATCGGCCTTCGGCCGGGACATTTTTCTACCGAAAAATGTACAAATTTATATCGAAGGAGGGTCTTGTGAGTGTTTTTTTAAGTTTGATAGAGGTTTAGAGAGCAAACTAAACCCCCTCCTTAAACCATTGAGCCGAACCAGTAAATTATGCTGCACAATACCGTCTGGGCTCCCGTAACGCATTATAATTTTCAAGATATTTTGAATAACACCGACTGGATAAATACATACTTAACATTAGCCATCACCATGATTCCTGTTTACCCTTAGTTATTAATATTATTTTTCCCGACCTCTAGTCAACATTGTCCGCTAGGGTGCGTAGTGTTAACATTTCCAGCGGAAATTATCAAAAGGTCATAATTTATTTTTTTATTTTTTTTTCCCCCCCCGACACATAGTCAATACGTTGTCGGGCCATGGTTCATATAATTTCCACCAAAAAACGTGGCTCAACAGTTTATTAGTCCAGTACAGTTAACATTGAGAGATAGATCAACAATATTTAGATATAATATTTACGCTGAGATAGTATGTCGTGTATTGTATGATCGCTTTCAAATCAACTGTTCGACCAATAGAGCCTTTTGAAGCTCCGAAGCACAGGGTTCCATTATTAAATATTGCACATTCTCACTAATTACCGACACAGTTTCATTATGCCTTCGAAATCGTAATTTCTTTGTCATTTCTTCCTGCCATTTAGGTGTCGATTTTTTACTGGCGAGCCTGTAATTGAGGAGGAACCAGCCTTCGGCCGGGATATTGGTCTACCTAAAATGTACAAATGTATCTCGAAGAGGGGTCATTGGGATGCATTTTCATAAGTTTAATAGAGGTCTAGAGAGCAAACTAAAACAACTATATATATACCGGTAACAAAAATAAATAAACAAATTAAATAACGTCCCCTTCAAGGGTCACAACTACTGTCCCTGAGTGTACAGTCGAAGCTGTCTCGGGTTGCATTCAATCTCCTACTTAATGGGAGACTGGCCGTTTGTTTGGTCTATTAATTCATTTATTCATATATTTTGTTTTAGTTTCCTCCCTAGACCTCCATCAAGCTTAGAAAAATGTCCCCGCCGAAGGCCGGTTCCTCTTAAAATTGCAGGCTCGCTTACGCTCGCCAGAAAATAATAGACACCTAAATGGCACGAAAGGTCATAAAATTGACAACGAAATGGGGCGAAAGATGTTAAATTCGCCAAGCTAATGGGCCGAACGTCTTATAATCTAAAAACTAGTGGGGCTAAACATTAGGGAGAAGGGGGTCCAGAAAAACGGCCTGCCTCCCCTTAATGTTTGGCCTGATATTTGCAATTCGGAGGTTGGAGGCTTCAACATGAATCATAATTAATGGCCGCGACTGCACACCTACTGAAAAATGTTCGTGAGCTCTTGGCAATGTTTATATTTCTCTCCTTTTCTCTCTTTCCCTGGCTTGTATCCATTTTTTTTTTCTTTTTCTATGTGATGGAGGGAGGGGCAATTTTGTTGTTCTATGTGATGGAGGGAGGTAAAAGGCAGAACTGCCTATAGCGAGTGCCTTCCCCATAGTTGAAAGAGTGACAGGGCCAAAATCAAGGGATGTTCGAGCCAAAATGCCTGGACACACGGAGTTTGAAGCAATTTAAGTCATAGGAAGAGGGAAAGACTGAACCTGGGAGAGAGTTCCAGAGCTCAGCTGTTGAGTAGAAGAAAGTTTGAGAGTAACGTTTCACTCTCGGGTTGGAGAGTTGCACAGAGTAGGGGTGGGATTGAGTTGCAAGACGGGTACCACGTGCCCTACGTAAAGGAGGTGGTATACACTGGGAAAGCTCTGAGGAACACTGATTATTAGAGTAGCGATAGAATAGCGAGAGATGCAACATTGCGGCAGAGAGAGAGAGATTGCAGAGAGTTGGTGAGTGGACGGGAGTCAATGATACGAAAGGCCTTCCTTTCAACTTTGTCTAGGAGAGCGGTGTGAGAGGAACCTCCCCACACATGTGAACAATAATCAATACAAGGACACACTAAGCCCCTGTACAGAGCAAGAAGCTGTGCAGGGGAAAAGAACCCCCTAAGGTGGTTGAGCACACCCAGCTTCTGGGAGGCTGCCTTAGCAAGACTGGTAATATGGTCCTTCCAACTGAGAGCAGAAGAAAAAGAGACACCAAGAATATTGAGAGAAAATGAAGGATTGATTTTTGTATTGTTAAAGAATAAGGAATAGTCCGCTAGGAGTTCCTTACGGGTAGATAGATGGAGAAATTGGGTTTTGGAAGCATTAAAGGTAACAAGGTTTTCTCTGCCCCAATTGGAGATAGTATTTAGATCAGAATTTAAGAGTTCTATGGCTTCATTACGTTTGTCGTGGAGGGATTGCTGGCTGGGGCGTTCTGAAAAACTAATGGAGTAGTGTAAGGTTGAGTCGTCTGCGTATGAGTGGATGGGAATTGAGGTACAGTTGAGGAGATCATTTATAAAAGTTAGAAAGAGAATACGAGATAGGGCAGAGCCCTGAGGAACACTGGAATTTATAGGGTGAGGAAGTGAACGATGGCCGTCCACAACCGTGGCTATGGAACGGCCGGAAAGGAAATTAGAGACAAAGGCACAGATGGAGGGATAGAAACCAAAGGAGGGTAGTTTAGAATTAAACATTTGTGCCAGACACTATCGAAGGCTTTCGATATGTCTAGTGCAATAGAAAAAGTCTCACCGAAGTCCCGAAAGGAGGATGACCAAGAGTTAGTAAGATATGAAAGATCACCAGTAGAGCGACCCTTAAGTAAGCCATACTGGCGATCTGAGAGCAGATTATGAGAAGAGAAATGCTTAAGAAATTTGGAAGCAAGAATAGCTTCAAAAGCTTTAGAAAGACAAGAGATGAGAGCAATTGGACGATAGTTGGAGGGTTGAAAGCGGTCACCCTTCTTTGGGACAGGTTGAATGAGAGCAAACTTCCAGCATAAAGGGAAGACGTTAGAGGATAGACAGAGACTAAAGAGTTTGCCTAGGCAGGGAGTCAGCACGGAAGCACAGTTTTTGAGAACAGGAGGAACACCGTCCGGACCGTACGCCTTATTAGTATTAAGCCCAGAGAGGGTAGAAAGTACATCTTTAGAAGAGATTAGGATATGAGGCATAAGTAAGAGAGAGGAGGGTGGAGAGGGAGGAATAGCACCGGAATCATCCAAGGTGGAGTTTCTAGCAAAAGTTTGAGCGAAGAGGTTAGCTTTGTCAGAGGAAGAAGCGATGGTTGTGCCATCGGAGTGGGAAAGGGGAGGGAAAGGCGAGGAAGAGAAATTGTTGGAGAGGTTTTTGGCTAGATGCCAGAAAGCTTGGGAAGAGCTAGAGTTGGATAGTTCAGTGCATTTATTATTGATGAAAGAGTGTTTGGCAAGTCGAACAACAGATTTGGCTTGATTCCGGGCAGAAACATAGGAAGAATGAGAGTCTTGAGTTTTAAGGCTTCGGTACCGTTTGAATGCTTCCTCCTTATTGCGGACAGCAGTAGAACAGGCGTGAGTAAACCAAGATTTTTTAGCATTAGTCTGAGAGAAAGAGAATGGAATGTATGCTTCCATGCCCGATAGGATTACCTTGGTAATGCGTTCAGCACTCTCCGAGGGTCCCTGGCCACGGAAGCAGAAATCATTCCATGGCAAATCAAAGAAGTACTGCCGGAGAGCCTCCCAGTCGGCAGCGCCAAAGTGTAACAAGCGCCGCCGGCTAGGAGGATCGGGTGGCCGTACTGGAGAGATAGGACAGTTGACAGAGATAAGTTTATGGTCGGAGGAGCCCAAAGGAGAGAAAAGATCGACAGTATAAGTAGAAGGGTTGAAGTTAGAAACAAGTCAAGAATGTTGGGCCGATCTTAGATGCGATCTGGGATACGGGTGGGTTCCTGAACTAAAGCTCTAGGTCATTTATGATAGAAAAGACGTAGGCTTGTTCACCAGGTGGGTCAGTAGTGTGAGAGGAGAGCCATTGGCGGTGGTGAACGTTGAAATCTCCTAAGATGGAGATTGCTGAGAAAGGAGAAATAGATAGAATATGTTCCACTGTAGAGGTTAGATAGTCAAAGAATTTGGAAAAGTTGGTAGAGTTACGGGAAAGCTAGACAGCACAGAAATATTTAGTAAGAGAATGACAGGAGAGTTTGAGCCATAAAGTTGAGAATTCAAAGGAGTCGAAATCAGAACACGAGAGCAAGTTAGTTTGTTGTGCACATATGCACAACATCCGCCTTTGGCTTTGAAACTAGA
Source organism: Paralithodes platypus (assembly GCA_032716605.1). Lineage (NCBI taxonomy): Eukaryota > Metazoa > Arthropoda > Malacostraca > Decapoda > Lithodidae > Paralithodes > Paralithodes platypus. The sequence continues at coordinate 10,380,506 of CM064517.1, forward strand.
ATAGAGAAAGTAGGAGGATACAAAGAAGGGGCTGATGGATGTTGCTACAGCCACCTGAGTGTCGGTGAGGAAGAGAAGATCAGGTTTGTAGGAGGAGAGATGGTGTTCAACAGAGTGAAAGCTAGAGGAAAGTCCGCGAATGTTGCATTCAGCCAACTGTTTTAAGACGTTTATCCCCATCCAGGTGTCGATTTCTTCCTGGCGATCGATAGCGAGCCAGCAATGTATGGAGAAATCCGGCGCCGGAGACATTTTTCTATCGAAAAATGTACAAATTTAGCTTGCTATCAAAACAAAAATATATATATGCTTGCTTACTCGCTACCGCTAGCCAGGAAAATATTGACACCTGGATGGGGGTAAACATCTTAAAACAGTAGGCTGAATGGGGCCGAATGGATACAAGCCAAAGAGAGAGGGAGAAAAAGATAAAAAAAGACAGTGACCTCCCTAGATGCTGTTCAAATCAGCTATATAGTAATATATATAATATTATGTATATATTAATATATAGCTTATTTGATCAGAACATTAATATAAGTGGATATATTTGCATACTGAAAATTGCAAAAACTCGTCAGTAGCTGTACAGTCGCGCTAATAAGTGATGTCCCGGCACCAAGTATAGTTTGATCCATAATTGGTTTCAGCAATATTTAAGCTTAATTTATTAATTTCGAGGGGGATATACAAACCTATTCCTACACTTACCCACCGTATTCAACATCTGACAGACATTATTACAGCACAGAGAGAGGCAAACGTAATGACAGCCGAGACATGACTTATTAGCGCAACCGTACAATCACTCAATAATTCGTGGACCCACTTGTGTTTTTCTGTATGTAATTATAACTAACTGAATTGATTTTTGGGAGGAACTTGCTTTACAATAACTAGCATATATAATTTTGTAATTGGTGTATAGAAAACTATGTTCATAAATTCGTGTACAGAGTTATATTTCCATAATTAGAAATAGGTGAATTAAATAGGAAACCGAAAATAAGAAAAGTGGGGATTGGGCCTGAGCATATAGATAGATAGATAGAAATAGGTGAGGTCCAGGAATTGTGTTGAGTGGCTGTACATTTAGCTGTGCCCCTGCCTCCTGTTGCCCGGGGAAGTAGCGTACTAACTAAGTGGTCCCTAAAGGGGGGTCACCGGCTTTTTTTATCTCCTGTTCTCTCTTTATCTGGCTTGTATCCATTCGGCCCCATTCAGCCTACTGTTTTAAGACGTTTACCCCCATCCAGGTGTCAATATTTTCCTGGCGAACGGTAGCGAGCCAGCATATATATATTATTGTTTTGACAGCAAGCTAAATCTGTAAAAAAAATTATAGACAAATTTCTCCAGCGAAGCCGGATTTCTCCATACAATGCTGGCTCGCTTTCGCTCGCCAGGAAGAAATCGACACCTGGATGGGGATAAACGTCTTAAAACAGTTGGCCGAATGGGGCCGAATGGATACAAGCCAGAAAAAGAGAGAAAAGGAGAGAATGATAAAAAAAAAATCCGGTGACAGCAGGAATTACACGGGTTTGTTAGGGCTCACTCAGGAAGCTCGCCAGACAGGGGGGGGGGGGGGGGGGGGATATTATTGGCCTATTTGCGAATAAATGTTATGGTGTGTAGAAACCTTTGGCAGCTCATTTGTAGTAAACAACGTAGTTTTATGAATGAATAGGTTCTATCACACGAAAGCTTTTATAGTCAACATTCGATGATCAACATTTTTCTGTCAACATTTCTAGACTATTTTGCACTGGTATCGGAAACTAGACTGATGGTAGATGAATTTAGGTGACATAATTATTATAAATGTTGACCTCATAAGCTGCCAGACCAGTGTTGAGGATAAATGTTGAGTGAAAAAGAGCTCGTGTGCTACCAGCTTAATTAAGGGGGGTGACCTGTTTTTTTATTTTTCTCCTTTTCTCTCTTTCTCTGGCTTGTATCCATTCGGCCCCATTCAGCCAGCTATTTTAAGACGTTTATCCCCATCTAGGTGTCGATTTCTTCCTGGCGAGCGATAGCGAGCCAGCATTATATGAAAAGATCCGGCTTCCCCGGAGACATTTTCTATCGAAAAATGTACAAATTTAGCCTGCTGTCAAAAACATTTTTAAAATATGCTGGCTCGATACCGCTCACCAGTAATAAAATTACACCTGGATGGGGATAAACGTCTTAAAACAGTAGGCTGAATGGGGCCAAATGGATAAAAGCCAGAGAAAGATAGAAAAGGACAGAACAAAAACAGGTCACCCTCCTTAAGGTGTGTGCAACGAGGCACGTGATAGGCTGAAGCGAGGAATTTCGGGAAGTTCAATTTTCTCTTATATTTGCATTACTGCTGTGTTAATGGAGCTTTCCGGAAAGACGTTACATATTTAAATAATGCGAAATGAAGAGGTTTGACATTTGAATGAATACATAATTAAGTATAAATATATTCATAGACCTGGCAGTAAATGTGAATGTGATGGTATGAGGGTGGGGATTCTAATAATGTGATGGTATGAGGGTGGGGATTCTAATAATGTGATGGTATGAGGGTGGGGATTCTAATAATGTGATGGTATGAGGGTGGGGATTCTAATAATGTGATGGTATGAGGGTGGGGATTCTAATAATGTGATGGTATGAGGGTGGGGATTCTAATAATGTGATGGTATGAGGGTGGGGATTCTAATAATGTGATGGTATGAGGGTGGGGATTCTAATAATGTGATGGTATGAGGGTGGGGATTCTAATAATGTGATGGTATGAGGGTGGGGATTCTAATAATGTGATGGTATGAGGGTGGGGATTCTAATAATGTGATGGTATGAGGGTGGGGATTCTAATGTGATGGTATGAGGGTGGGGATTCTAATAATGTGATGGTATGAGGGTGGGGATTCTAATAATGTGATGGTATGAGGGTGGGGATTCTAATAATGTGATGGTATGAGGGTGGGGATTCTAATAATGTGATGGTATGAGGGTGGGGATTCTAATAATGTGATGGTATGAGGGTGGGGATTCTAATAATGTGATGGTATGAGGGTGGGGATTCTAATAATGTGATGGTATGAGGGTGGGGATTCTAATGTGATGGTATGAGGGTGGGGATTCTAATAATGTGATGGTATGAGGGTGGGGATTCTAATCATTTTAATTGAGATGGCGCGGCGGGACTACATAACTCATTAAGGGGACAGTGGATATTTTGTTTTATCTATTTATTTATATATTAATTTATTTCTTAGTATCCTCGCTAGTCATTCAATACTCCCTAGACCTCCCTTCAAGATAAACTTGTACATTTTTCGATAGAAAGGCTTTCTACCAGTTTCTCTTATAATTACAGGCTCGCTATCGCTCGCCAAGGAAAAATCGACACCTAAATGGCACAAAAGGTCTTAATATTGACAAAGAAATGGGGTGTAAAGTTATAAAATCGCGAAAGTAATCAGTCGAACGTCTTAAAATCTAAAAACCAATGGGATAAAACACGAGGGAGAAGGGGGCCAGAAATAACAGCCTATCTCCTCTTAAGTGAAGGTGAAAACATAATTATACAGTATATATAAAACACACTGCAGTGTTGGGATGCAACTTGCGTCATTGTATTATATAATGCATAGGATAATTATGTTTCATATCATAAGGTGTGACTTATTTCAGAACATTCATAACTATAAACTAATATCTCCTGTAAATAAGACCCCAATCATATATTAACCCTTTCAAGATCCAATACTCAGTTTGTTTTATCTTTTCTGGTCATTATTAGAAGATTATATTCAGATTAGGAAGGGTATATGGAAGTCAGAGGGTGGATTGACATGTTCCTTACCCTTTTAATACCCTCAGATCCTTCCTAAGCTACATAAAATCGTCTAAAGATAGCCGAAATGTACTGCTAAAACGCGTCAGAGCTTCAAAGGGTTAAACATAAAAACTCCAACACATTATTCAATATAATAAAATGACGCTTGAATAAATTTTGCATAAATTATGGAAGGTTTATATCACAGAAAACGTATATAATGAAGTAACTTGATATAACGTATATAATGAAGTAACCTGATATAACGTATATAATGAAGTAACCTGATATAACGTATATAATGAAGTAACCTGATATAACGTATATAATGAAGTAACCTGATATAACGTATATAATGAAGTAACCTGATATAACTTATATAATGAAGTAACCTGATATAACGTATATAATGAAGTAACCTGATATAACGTATATAATGAAGTAACCTGATATAACGTATATAATGAAGTAACCTGATATAACGTATATAATGAAGTAACCTGATATAACTTATATAATGAAGTAACCTGATATAACGTATATAATGAAGTAACCTGATATAACGTATATAATGAAGTAACCTGATATAACGTATATAATGAAGTAACCTGATATAACGTATATAATGAAGTAACCTGATATAACTTATATAATGAAGTAACCTGATATAACTCAATATAATTGTGTTAAAGAGTTGAACAGAAAAGGGGTGAGAATGTCTTGAAAGTTGCCAAAACCAATGCAAAATATTCTAAAAACGTTACCAGAATATAGTTGCGGGAAATAGCGCTCGTGTAAGGGGAGGTTTTTAGTGAGTTTCCTAGACTTCCATCAAGCTTGAAATTACACTCCCTTGACCCCCTTTCAAGATAAATGTGTACTTTTTCGGTAGAAAAATGTCCCGGACGAAGGCCGGTTCCTCTTAAATTACAGGCTCGCTATCGCTCGCCAGGAAAAAATCGACACCTAAATGGCACTAAAGGTCTTAAAAGTGACATAAATGGGGTGAAAGTTCTTAAAATCGCCAAACTAATGGGCTGAACTCTTAAAATCTCAAAAGCAATGGGGCTAAACATGAGGGAGAAAGGGGTAAAGAAAAAAAATCCCTCAAGTGGAAATCTCCCCTTAAATCAGTGTTAGCACATTGCTAAACCCTCTGTTAAAAGAGCAGGGGAGACTTGTTAAGAGTCGCTGTCCGCCAATAATTGTTTTATAAGCATTCTATTTCACTTGATTAATGAAAGTTATATAGAATTTAATCATCGCCACCCCCCATCCTCCCCCCACCACAAAAAAAATAAAATAATAATAATATATATATATATATAATAAACTTGCAATGCATCATATTGAATGTTAAAGCACGCTAATTATTTACACCGATAGAATTCGCCTCTAAAATTGATTGTTTAACACCAGCTTCAGTGAGTTGCAAAGTCGGATAATAACCCTTTGTTGTAACTTTATTTCTACACACACGCACACACACACATATATATATATATATATATATACCCTGAAAGAAATTGTAATGAATAAATAAAATTCCACTTTACATAACATTTTCGGCTACAATAAGCGAGAAACTTACTATTTCAATGACGACACATTTTTTACGATGGATTTAAAGGCCTCCCGGGATCACAGTTTATTACATCTAAAACTCAAATTCTACATAAAATAAAAATCCCTTGATAAAATAACTTTCACACGTGGAAAATAACACCCACCTTCTGAACTTGCCACATAAATATATTTACATATTATAAGGGCCTTCAAACTTTCATAGGAGAAAAGTAATCTAACTTTTGATGAGCATATTTGCAAATTCGGATATGATGCTCTAAATAGTAAGCGAATATTTTTTGTTTTATGTGAGAGAGGGAGACAAACGGCAGAACTGCCTGTAGCAAGTGCCTACCCCCAGAGTTGAAAGAGTGACAGGGCCAAATACAAGGGACGTTCGAGCCAAAATGCCTGAACACACGGAGTTTGAAGCAATTTAATTCATAGGAAGAGGGAAATACTGATTGTGGGAGAGAGTTGCAGAGCTCAGCTGTTGAATAGAAGAAATATTGAGAATAATGTTTCACTCTTGGGTTGGAGAGTTGCAGAGAGTATATATATATATATATATATATATATATATATATATATATATATATATATATATATAGAGAGAGAGAGAGAGAGAGAGAGAGAGAGAGAGAGAGAGAGAGAGAGAGAGAGACCGAGAGCGAGATATTCTGTATACAGTATATACATACTGTATTATACAGTATAAAAAAAAATCTTGTAACTCAGACAACAGGAACTTACCATCACCTCCAACCTATCTCTCTCTCTCTCTCTCTGATTGGGTTTAGTATTGTAATGCACTGTGCCCGCAAAATCCAGCAACCACTGTACTACCCGAGTTGACGTTTGGGATAGCGTTAACTAGTCGTTGGTGGCGAAGTCTAATAAACCCACCACGTGTATCACCACGAGACTATCACCTGGTTCTTTCAAGGAAAACTAAGGTTGTTATCCTATTGTACGTCCGTGGTAGTACAGTCGGTAGCACGTGAGTCTAGCATGCCTAGCTAGGCCCTGTATGTTCACTGACCAGGGTTCGAAACCATGCCAGGTCATGGGGAAGGCCTGGGGATTTTCGGGAGGGTTAAATTCCCTTCGCACCCGGTATTTCAAGTATATTAGGAATCATACATAAAAGTACTAGTAAATTTAACACCCGTTTGTAAAACCATATTAGTTTATGCAAATTAATATTGAACAAGATACTTTCTTTTCTAGTTCAGCTTATGCAACATCTCTCTCTCTCAAACGAGTAACTACCCAAAACAAGTAAATACACACAATACTCCCCTTATCTTAGTTATGATTGTCATAAAGCTAAGTAAAAAGTCAGAATTATGCCTCTGACATTTCTGTCAAAGATATTATAGGAACAAACTAAATCAATTCCAAGTTATCTTAAAATTTATCTTATAACTACCACAGCTCCTTCCTAAGCTGCATACAATCGTCTAAATATAGTTAGAATAAGTATAACCGACGTCGCTGGTACAGAAAAGGGTTAAGACAGGTGATAGCGTATGAATGCCTACTATAACATTCGCCTTAGCAATCACCTCTTCCCTTTCTCTCTTTCTCTCTCTCTCTCTCTCTCTCTCTCTCTTTCTCTCTCTCTTTTTTACACACAATTTGGAAAGGCAATTCAAGGGAGATGGGTCGTTTTTCTGGTCCCCCCCCCCCCCTTCTTCCTCGTGTTTAGCCCCATTAGTTTTCAAAATTATAAGACGTTCTACCATTAGTTAGGCGATTTTAAAACTTTTCACCACATTTCTTTGTTAATAATATGACTTTTCATGTTATTTAGTTGTCGATTTTTTTCCTGGCGAGCGACAGCGATATTTTTTTTAAGAGGAACACGGCCGAAAAAATGTACAAATAAACACTTAAAGCTATACAATAGAGTTATAAATGAAGAAAGAATTGAGATGAACCAAAAAATACAGAAAAATAAAACCATGAAAGGCAAGAACGTACCCAAGCCTATTACAACATTTGTCTGTGACTTGGACGCCAGCAACTTGGCCATCACCTCCCTCTCCCCCTCTCTTCCTCCCTCCCTCTCCCTCTCTCTCTTCCTCCCTCTCTCTTGTACTTGCAACAAAAGAAGAATTGATAGAGAATTTGAATGTTGGTGATGAATTCAGTAACAGCGACCATCGTACGATAACTTTCACTTTAAACTTTACTAGTAACGAACCAAATAGTAGCATCGAAAAAGTCCCTAATTTCAAGAAAGCAAACTTCCATAAACTTAGAGCTATGTTTAAAGAAACTGACTGGAGCTTTTTAATTAACAATAACGACATAAATACATCTTGGAAGTTATTCGAAACCACTTACCTAAAAGCAGTGCAAGACTGCATACCATCGAAAATACGGCGTCCAGGCCATAATAATAAGCCCAAATGGTGGAAAAAAGATATTTCAAACTGCCTGCTTGCTAAAAAATGTGCTAATGATAGATTAAAATCCTCACAAAATGACGAAGAACGGGTGAAATTTGTAGAGCTACGACGCAAAGCCAAAAAGTTAATTAAGCAAAGTAAAAAGACCTTAGAGTTACATATTGCGAATCAAAGTAAAACAAACCCGAAAGAATTCTATAGTTATATCAGAAAGAAAAAAGTAGTTACTTCAACTGTTGGACCGTTAGTCGATGAAAATGGAGAATACACCAAAGACGAAGTACAAATGAGTAATGCCCTCAATACCTTCTTTGCATCAGTTTTTACAACAGAAGACCTCAGTGATATCCCTACACCATCGCCGATTCAGATTGATAATTCAGATGTTCTAAGCAATATCACCGTTACAGAGAGAGAAGTATTGAATTGTTTAGATAAACTCAAGGTAAATAAAACGCCAGGACCTGATACAATCTCGCCTAGAGTTCTAAAGGAAGCTAAGGATGAGCTCTCCAAACCACTGACATTACTATTCAACAAATCCTTGCAGTCAGGAACTATGCCTGATCAGTGGAAGCTAGCCAACGTAACACCGATATTAAAAAAAGGCAGCAAATCCCTACCCAGTAACTATCGTCCAATTAGCTTAACCTCAGTTGTATGTAAAATGCTAGAAACGGTCATACGAGACAGACTCGTAAATCACTTAGAGGAAAATAACATACTTAAAGATACTCAACACGGCGGCTTTCGTAAAAAACGTTCCTGTTTAACAAACCTCTTAGACTTCTTCCACGATATCCTCAACCTCTACGATGAGAGTAAAGCTGTAGATATTATATACCTTGATTTTCAAAAGGCCTTTGACAAAGTTCCCCACAAACGTTTACTGCTAAAACTAAAAGCGCATGGAATACAAGACGGTGTGTTGAAATGGATAGAAAATTGGCTCAGCAACAGAAAGCAAAGGGTAGTCATAAACGGGAAGGCATCTAAATGGACCAATGTAAGTAGCGGGGTATCCCAGGGATCGGTACTAGGACCAATTCTCTTTCTAATTTACATCAACGACATAGATGAGGGTCTCACCTGTACAATCTCAAAATTTGCTGACGATACAAAAATTGCAAATAGCGTACTCTCAAAAGAACAAGTTGACGATATGCAACACAATCTAGATAAATTGTCATGTTGGGCCCAAATTAGGCAAATGAGTTTCAATGCGGATAAATGTAAAGTACTACATGTCGGATACCTAAATGAGAAAGCAAACTATTCGATGAATGGCACTCAGCTTAAGAATGTAAACAGAGAAACCGATCTGGGAGTAACAATATCGAGTAACCTAAAACCGAGTCAACAATGTTCAGAAGTTGTTAAGAAGGCAAACAAAATAATTTGCTTTATTGGCAGGTCATTTGAGCATAAATCCAAAGAAGTTATCCTAACCCTTTACAATTCCTTAGTCCGCCCTCTTCTGGAATACTGCGTTCAATCCTGGCGCCC